>BLKR01009520.1:0-109499 GCA_011170035.1 Teleogryllus occipitalis
TTAGACAGAGTGGGTAAAAGGCTTATGGGTCTATAGCTGGAGGGATGTTTCGGAGATTTTTTAGGTTTTAATATTGGAATTACAATGGATTTTTTCCAACTTACCGGAAAATAGCCTATTCTGAGGCAACTGTTGAAGATGGCAGTTAAGTAAGCAATGGAATGTGGAGGTAAATGTTTTAGAACTATGTTGGGGATACCGTCTATTCCTGGAGAAGATTTGTTTTTTGTATTCTTAATTATTTGTTTGACATTAGCGGGAGAGATATAACTAATTGGTGATGGAGCTGTATGGAATGGGGATCTTACAAATTCCTCTACCACGTTTTGGAAATTCAAATCAGTAGAAGTATTGGGATAAAAAGCATCTTTGAAATGGTTGGCAAGCATTTCTAATTTGTCTACTTCCGAGTAAGCGATTTCAGAGTTGGCTGATAATGGGGGGATTGTTTGGTTGGGGTGGGAGAAATGACGACAGAGTTTCCACAAAGTATTGGAGTTTTTATCAATATTTTGAAGAAGGTTTTGGAAGTTCTGATAGCGAAACTTACTTAACTCTTCGTGAACTTTCTGCGTCGTCTGATTTAACGCGGTTTTTAATTGGGGTAGCCGGAGAGTTTGCCATTGTCGTCTTATATATCGCTTATGTCTAATAAGATTCAGGATGTTGGGTGGAAGCGGATTTGATGGGGGGTGCCTCTGGTGGTTGTAATTGGGTGTAGCCGTACTTATTGCCGTGCAGATGGTGTTGCCGAAGAAGAAAATAGCTGAATCGACTTGATCTGGGGTTTTTAAGAAAGGTGGTATGGGGGTGGATGTCGAAAGATACTCTTCGAATAGTTTCCAATTGATATTCTTATGGATACGTTGATTGGGGTGATTAGATACTACGAGATTAGCATCGCAGGATAGAAGCACCGGGCAGTGATCCGAGTTTGATTCTGCTAGAACTGATTGAAATAACGGTTTCTTCAAATTTTTGCAAACTGCAATATCTAGGATATCCGGAGGGATGCGGCGATTATACGGATAATGTGATGGTTCCGGTGGAGCAGAGATAATTAAATTATTATTGATAGCATATCTGAGTAAGAAATTTCCATTCGGGGTGCATGTTCTGCATCCCCATGCGGAATGTTTGGCGTTGAAATCGCCTATGGCTATGGTTGTAGTTGGGTTAGAAAACAGAGTATTAAGGTGTGTTTGTTTCAGGGGGATATTAGGAGGCTTATATACTGCAGTTAATGTGATTGGCGTATCGTGTGACTGATGTAGCGCTATTGATATATTTTCAAGTCCTGGGGTGATAAACGGTGGCAGAGGATCGTGTCGAATCCGTTTTTTAATGAAAATAGCTACTCCTCCAGCTGCAGTTCGAGAAGGTCGGTCGGATCTGTACGTCAAGTAACCCGGAACATTAACCTTATCTTTGGATGTGAGGTGCGTTTCGGTGATGAAAGCAATATCTATATTATAATTATTTAGAAGATATTTTATAAAATTGATTTTGGGGATGATTCAGTTTATATTCCAGTTTAGGAGAGTGAGAGACGAAAATTTATTTTGGGACATTTTCTTGATTATTTTGAGTATTATGGATCTGGGACAAATATGGATGTGAAGCAAGAGCTAATTGAATTTGGTTGTTGATTATGGGAATGAGGGCTTTGATTACCTGGTTTATTATTTCTGAAATTATGTCAGGATGTAGAGTGGTGCTATGGTGGGAGGGGGGAAGTGGGTGTGCAGAGTTTGTTGATGGGTATTGTGAATAAGATGGAAAAATATTTTGTTGAGGAGGCGGGGGAGGGGGAATGTTTTTGTGGAGCTGAGGAGGAAAGTAATGTTGTGGAGGGATTCTAGACTGACGATAGTTGGTACTAGCAGGAAGTGGGGGAAATGAGGCGAGGGGAGGGGGAGGGAAACTGTTAGCTGCCTGTGAATAAAGATAGTTAGATGAACTTCTTTTCATGAATGCTACTTGTCGTCTTTGGAAATATTCACATTTGCGTGACGATGCTAGATGAGCTTGATTACAGTTAACGCAAGTGGGATTAAGTTGGGGGTTTAAGTTGCTTTTACCCGGTTCATGGGAGTTAGCGCATCTTACACATTTGAAAGTTTTTTTACAGTAAGTTTTAGTATGTCCAAAGTCCTGACATCTTTTGCATCTCACAATAAATGCATTACGGCGTCTGAGTTCTACTGAAACCAAGGCACTGAAAAGTCTATTGATGCTAAATAGTTTTTCAAAGGTTGATCTGTCATTCATTAAAACTGCACATAATGGCATGGGAGATTTATCAAATCTTAACAAGTGGGTTACTTTGACGTTCAGAATGTCAACCTTGCTAAGTTCTTCAGTAATTTCATCTTCTTCGTAATCAATCGGCACTCCACGAATAACTGCACTAAAGATGTTAGCTGAAGGGTCTTTGAAGTGTGATATTGACACTTATTCTGATCTAGAAAGTGAATTGTTTTTCTGAAATCTTCTATTGAATTAAGAATAGTTTTAACAGAATTTCCTTTTATTTGGGTGATAAAGTTTTCTCCTATCTCGGAGGTTAATTTACTGATGAGTTCTTTATAGTTTGTAATTTCGTGAATGAATATTGGAGGTGGCTTTTTGATCACAGGCTCTTTTGGGTGATACGAAATTTGGGGATTTTCCTCGCGGTCGTCGTCAGTCAGAGGCCCGAGTGGGGCAAATTAAAATAAATATGTGAACACCGAATCCAGACGAACACTGAATTTAGACGGTCGAATTCAGACTCTGGAGGAGAATTCTACCGTCTCACTGCTCTCATCGGTAGTTTCCCATCGTTTCTCCTATCAGCACGAGTCGAATGCCGGAGTAGTACTTTAAAAACGGGCCACGGACCGCGTGCTATCTTTCCTTTCGTTTAGCGTGCTTGTCCTATCATCGCCCCTTACTTACACGCATTACTCTACCACACACGTTGGGAACTTAGAGCTTGTCCCGACTAGGGTGGTGCCCTGCTGGTGGGAGATACTTTGTGGAGGATATCCCCACATGTCGACGTGTAGGACGGCCCCGGATATCGCTATCAAGCGAAGGAGATCACCGCCCTTCTTACGATAAAAAGCATGCACTTCATTTACGAACTAATTATCTTAGCGATTGGCGTGCCCGGAAACTAGTAAATCAATAAGGAGTTAATGATTTTTTCTGCCACTGAATTAACTGAAAAAAATATTTTTATTTTCTGTTATTTAATATGACACATTAACAGCTTAAGAATCCATCCACCTGGAGATGGCTTGCCCTATCTGGGACGGTGCCCCGATGGTGGGAGATACCTGGTTGGGGAAACCCCTCTGGCCGACGGTAGGTCGACGCGGGATATCGCCATAAAGCGGGCGAAGGCCACCGCCACCTCCCGAGCGAAAACACGCCCTACACGTACGGGACTAATAACCATAGTAGTTGACATGCCCGGAATCACTAACATCCAAGCAACCAAGTATCCTTACTTTCATATCATTACAGCATTAGTTTACGACTATTTGATTTGAACAATACCTTGAAAAACCATTGAACTTTAAAATGAAAAACAAATACATTTTAAGTAAATCTCTTCAGACTGTGGGATTGGTGGAAACGAAACAATAAATAGCCAAACAATAAATAGCCAAAAGAATAACAAATAATATTAACACAAATGTAAATTACAGGATTACTGTAAGCACTGAATGGGTAGTACCGACAAGAAGAGAAGCTCACTGTTCCTATGAAAATTTAGTTATTATTATTTGATTTATTCCTTATCCTGACAAGACAGTATAAATATTGCCTGCAAGTTTGCAACGGAAACCTCATTTTCGAAGTGATTTCCATTCATGTAACTGCACGACAGTGGGCGGGCAGGGATACTTTTCTAAACGTCTAGAAAAACAACTTCATTGATACTTGTTGCGACATCATACACACGTGCAGTAACGTCGTCTAGGGATCCCAGAATTTCAGAAAACGTGCACAGAATACACATCTACCCATAGCCCGTCAGTTTTTAACTGTTTTTGACGTTCAAAAAAGAAATGAATGTCCACTTTACACTTCACTGACTCAATCCTCAGAATTTTGTGTACCCTTGAAAAAAGTGAATTTTGGAATCCTTTGGACAAATTTTCAAAATTTCGTAACTCACCCCTAATTAGAACAAAAAATGAAAACCACCCCTATTTCATAAAATTCAAAAGTTCTCACGCCATAATTTTCGGCCCATTTTCGACTAAATAGATACCAACATGTTTTGTTTGTTTTCTGCCACTCACAACCCCGAATTTAAGATCTCAAAAATGGAGGTGGCACAGCTAGACCCTCCACTTAATGAAAACTCAAAAATGTTTATACCATCGAAAGAAAACCATTCTGGATCATGTAAAGACACTTATCAAAATTTCAATTTTTAGCCTCAACACAGCTTTTTTTTGTTTTTTGTTTCCTAACACTACGAAATTATGCCCTTGATAATAGATGGGATTCATGGAAGCAAAAGTCAAGTTTTACGATCTCATTGATAAAAAACAGTTTTTTTATCATTTAGTTATGATAGACAGACTTTTTGGTCTAATTAGTACAACGTTTCGACGATGGTTGTTCGTCTTTTTCAAGAACTGGAAAAACATTTTTTAACAATTATGAAGGGTTGTACATAACATGTTACACGATTTAGGTATTATTTTTCGAAAGGGTTGAAGCTTACCTAGATGAATTATTTAAAAATTGTTTGACTCATTGAGAGATCAAAGTCATATTTAAAAGCTTCCAAATATACTTTTGTTTTTTGTGTTTGTATATCTTAATTAGCAGAGTTGTGGGAGTGTGGGCTAAAAAATGTTTGTGGTGTCTTTCATTATTACAAAATTATTACTCAAACTTTAAACATGTGAGTGTGCTAGCTTAACCGCCTTTATTTTTGACATTTGAATTTCTGGGCGCAAGAATTTTTCAGTTTTGTGGGAGCGGGGGTGCTAACATTACCGACGTAGCATTTAGGAATGAAGTCCGGAGAACAGTCGGTCACACACACAAACACATACAACTGCCAACTGCTCTTTCTGCAAACCTTCCAGAAAGAAAAATAGCTCCCAGCTCTATTGCACGCCATAAAGTCACGAAAGGGCTGAACAGTTGAAGCTCCGACTTTCTCCTCCTTCCCGAGTGGACCAGAAAACTCTTGCATGCAAGTTGGCAAACTGTTAATTGGTATTTTGAGAAATTATCCTGTAGACTACTGATAGAGTATCTATTTCAGTTATTCTACTTACTCGATGTGAACGAAAATGATGGGGGTCCTGTAATCAAGCTTTTTTATATTATCTAAACTCTGTTTAAACATGTTCTCGTGAAATAATATAATGTATTGACATATTCCTAAATCTGTTTTTGTTATTATTATTATTATTATTATTATTATTATTAAACAGGTAGACACTAGCTAGATAGCAAATTCAGCCGCTCTCTGGAAAAATATTCCAGCAGACGTGTGCTCTGATCGATAGTTTCTCGTGGTTTCCCCGCTCAATATCAGAATTCCGGACCAACACCTCAAGAAACGCGCCATGGACCGCACGCTATCTTTCTTTACAAATGATCGGCACCTCCTCTCTTCCTACACACACATACATACATGCACTATACTACCACATGTGTCGAAAGACCAGTTGGGAGCTTGGAGCTCGTCTCGACTGAGGTGGTGTCCTGCTAGCGGAGATACCTGGAGAAAGAAAAACCCGCAAGCCGACGTGTAGATCGGCGATGGATCTCACGATCCAGAGGCGGAGGAACACCACCACCGTCCGGGACTGCATTTCATTAATAACCACACCTCTGACGCGCCCGGAAAAGCAAAATGATAAATCAAAATATAGTGCAAATAATTTATATCGATTTCTAAAAACAGTGACTTATTTTCACAAAAACACTGGCCTGTTGCCGAGAAATTCGGTACTCTTGTCGTTACGAGTTCTACAACCTTTTTACATAAATTTAAATTAAATAGAGCATTCAAATCATATTGTTCAATAAAACGAGGTTCACTACGTTCCGTGACGAAGACTGAGTTTATATATTCCGGATCAGCAATGCTTTGTATATTGTCTTTTTTCATTTAAGTATTCAAAATTATTGCGTTGGCATCGGGTGGCACTGGCTTCGTGAGTGATAGACAGTTTGCTCCATACATGTCTCCACATTCACCTCAATAAAAAACACCGCCATCTTTAAGATAACACAGCTAATCAAAACTACTTAAACAAGCCTATTTGTATTATATAGTATTTAATTGGAAGACTGGTAAACTGCAAGAGATGGACTCCAATTTCAGTTTTGCTATACCAGGGCAAAAGTCCAGTTGTAGACGATGATTGTGACTATTATGATTTTGATGGTACTGATAAACTGATTCTATTGTTTAAGGCATTCTATTTCCAAGTTGGAAGTATTTGTTTTTTGTAAAAGAGACCATTTCAACCAAGACGTTCTGCACCTGCGAGGCGAAGCCCTACGTGCATAAGGAAGCTTCGAGAGTATCGACCACAAGAGAACCTATTATTCGCTGGGACCTCGCATGACTCATTCCCCACAATCAAATTAACACTATGTCATACAAATAGGGCTTTCAAGCGTTTGGTTTTTCACATGATATCAACACAAGAACGTAGCGGTAACATGATAGCATTGACGTATCGGTGACAATTTGTACTCGTATATTCTACGTAAGAAATAACCTCAAAGAAAATCCAGTATATTTTTAAATTATTAATGTACTGAATAATTCTTAAATGGTTGATATTGAACCATATGCGGTATTAATTGTTACTAAACATTTCAGCCTATTTATTACTTAAATTACAAACTTGCACGCATAATTTTATAATTTAACTCCTAACGCGTTCTTATTGTACAAAATAACATAGTAGGAAAATATAACATTATCATGGGAGATGTTGATAGAATGGACGAAAATTTGAAGTGCTATAGAATTGAAATGAGATCGAAAAGTGGTGATGGCGCCCTTGTTCTGCATTGATACTGCTACTTACTATTTAGAAAGACAGAGCAAGGTCAAAAATTGGATCACTTATCTTTTAGTTCTATTGTTCTCAATTATCTTCAAAAGTATAAAAGTTTACCCTCATTAGGTGAAGACCTAAAACTATCAATTTTTTAGCATATTTCGCATATTAACTTCTGTGGGATTCGATAGTACAAGACACTGGATTTCAACAACCACAAAGCAAGGAAGTTGAGCAACGTGTAAATAGAACACAAACAATCAATTTCAAAAATGTAACACAAAATTGCATGAAAACTATTTCATACTCCATATTAATTATTTAGCTCTAATTTTGATATACAAAATAATCAAATTTTGGTACTTTTTAAAAGTTTAAACAAAGAAAAAATATTATAGATGTGAAATACCTGTTGAAAAACTCTGGACCCGTTCGTGCCTGGTGTTCTAATATTGGAACAGTTCATATTTTGAAAAAGATAACAGAAAAAAGTAGAATTTTCATTTAGAATATAACTATATATCACTTATATCCCAATTTATTTGTTAAAAATATAATAATGTAAAAAAATAAACTCGGGCATGAACGGGTTAAAAACCTGCCAGGTTTTTGTCAATAAAGATTTGTTTTTTGCCATTTGAAGAGTTAACCCCTGTATACTTAGATATCAAAAAGGAGGATAAATCATGTTGATATATGTAGTAACTTACTTCCTCTAACACGTCGAGTAGTCAGAGTACACGTTTTGTGGGTCGTAAATTTTGGTTTCCAATAAAACGTCCGTATGTCCGTCCATCCATGGGAAACGCTAGCGACTAAAATGTTCAGACGATTCTCTCTATAATTGAACTCTCAGACTGATTCGGCCGAATTCAAGGCCCTGCGAATTTGAGAAAAATATTTTGATTTTTGGATGTACTTTACATTTAAACCCTGAACATTTAAAAAACGTTCTTAAAAATGGTGCCATATTTTGTATTAATTAATTTTCCTCGTATAGAGCAAAGTACGCTTAAAAATGCGCATATCTAATTTTAGTTGAAATCTTTGAATTTTTGAAAATTGCACATTTTCTTTTCTTTCGGTGTCTTCCTAGAACTACAATACTGACGATAGAGATTTTTCGTAATAAAATATATTTTTCAAAGTAATATCTTTAAATAAGGTCATGAAAGAATTGTTCGAAAATATGAGTAGTTTTAGCGTAATTTTGCGTGAAATATACGCAATTAAAGATATTTTCTCAAATAAAGAGTGAGACTGTAGGTGGTAGCCACTCAGGTTCCAGCATCGGCCCCGTAACTTTCACAAGCGAAACTTTGTGTCATGTGTCCTTTACAACCTACGCAGCGTCCCAAAAAAGTCCCAAGTTTCTGCTCATACAATGGTGGAATCGTGACCTACAATGTGCTTTAGAGCTTGGAGCGTAATATTTCTTTAAAAAAATATTCCGTTCGGGGATGGTTGGCACATGGTCAACCGGTTCCTTTCCGTATATGAAACATTACATTACATTTATTTGAACTGCAATTGGGTATGACCGGGTGGTAGTTAATTAACAATAATTACGATGATGATAATAATGATAATAATAATAATAATAATAATAATAATAATAATAATAATAATAATAATAATAATAATAATAATAATAATAGAGTACAGTACAAGACGAGGATGCAATAATCATACTATCACTAATATAAAGAATCATAACAATTATTTCAACTCTATCTTGATATACAATAATTATATGGTCCAGATACTAAAAATCAGTACAAGCCACATAGATATTGGATAACTTTTAATAAAGGGCATTGATCGCGTTCACTGCACTTCACTGCACTGCACCACACTGCACTGCACTACACAGCACTGCACTGTTTTGCTTTGAATGACACTGACCAGCACTTTAGGCACTTCACGGCACTTCATAGCATTTAGTAACTCATTTAACATCTATTACTTCCAGCGTGTTCTAACTTAATTCTAAAATTTCAGACACTTACAGAAAAGGCTTTGAAAGATGCTGCAGGTAAACTGTTGCAATCTCTAATTGCTCTGTTACAAAAGCCCACCTTTTCCACAAAATAAGACCGATAAAAACATTTTTCTGATTTTTTTTATTGACATCTAGGGTAAAAGTGGTCACAGTTAAGATCATTTTCATCACGTTTTCTCATTTCATTCAGTTTCCTCAAAATTCTTGGGTTACAGGACTAAAATTATTTCATAAAGCTCAATGGACAATTAGCGCACTTCTTTGTGAATGTGTCCTTGCCTACAAATGGAAAATTTGTAATTTTTTCTGTTTTTATTTTTTTTAAAATATCGATTGTGTTTCTACATTAGCCGCTTAAACACTGCAAAAGTTAAGTAGTGGTCAGATACTTGCTCAGTAATGGCCAATCGATATACTACCCTTGAATGTGTTTAAAACCGATACGTAGCAGACATAAAAGGTTTCTAATTTTTTTTAAACCGAAAATCTTTAATTTTCTAAACAATTATTATTCACTTAATTTTTAAAGGTTTATGATTTTATCTTTGCAGATAAAACCTATAACTTTGCCTCGCCTATTGTAATTTTAAATTCTCTTTAGCGTGAACCTTGAGAGAGTTGGATAAGGTTACTTAAGGTTAATGTTGCAATAAAAACAAGATGCATTTTTTTATTAAAAGGAGATAAACGATTGATTGAATCAACTTACAGACTGATTTTTGAATGCTTCGTTTTGAAACTACAAAAACTGCGGTAGATGCCAATGTGAGGCTGATCTGCAAGATCTAACGGTGTTAAATTTGTTGGAATTCATTTCTGTGAAAAGAAATTCAAAAATGATTCATTTTATGTTATTTGTTTACTCCACACTTGCACGGAAGTAGTAAGGTTCATTGGCACATCTTGACTTGCTGACGGTTTAGAACTTTAAAAGTTATAAAGTTATGAAGTCAATTCCTAGAATAATAAAAACTATGAGGTAGCCAAATAAATGTAGTTTCCATTGACACAATCAAAGTTGAGTAAAAAAATTAGAAACTTCCAACAGTTGCCAACCAACTCCAGTCTTCCCCACGCCAGAAAAATGCGGAAAAACTAAATAATTAATCAATCGACTCCTCTTGAATTTGCATTTTCTTATTCAGTATTAATTTTTATTTGAATTTTACCTCGTTGTAAATTATATATCTATATCTATATCTATATATATATATATATATATATATATATATATATATATATATATAGCACATTAATATCTTAAGTGTCACTCAACATCATTCTTAATATTTAAAATTTTCACGGTGCAATACCTTCCTTTACATAAAGAACTCCTACTCAAAGTACTGTAAATCAGTACTAATAATATTAATAAATATTGATATAAAAATATACTGAAAATATTCACATCTATTAAGTAGAAACATACTGCTCGTATGCACATGAATTTTTTGTTTAAATGGAATAAGAATGCAAGACTCACAGCTCTGAAGCCAATACTGTTAAAATTGCTTCGAATAGTTTTTGTGGGCTAATTTCTTATATAATATAATACGTTGCTTCATTTGTTGCTTTATACCGTATAAAGATATGTATTTCTACAAATTTGTAGCAGACCATCGCTATCGATCGAGCTTTCCAGAGCCCCACTCTAAATTCGGTCAATAACGTTCCATGATTTTTTTAAGTAATGCGTGTATATTTCCGACCGTTTGACCTCCGTAAGTAAAGTGAACGGACTAGCATATTGATTCTTGGTCTTAGCGGTATAATAAATTGTCTTCAATGTACATAAAGGGAAAATCCTTTTCTAGATAATTCTTTACATACATAAACGACGAAATACTAAACAATTGTTATACTTTTATTAATTCCAAGTTCTGTTAGGTCTGTTGGTTTTCTGCTGCAGAAGTACTGAACTGCTTTAACGTAATTTGAAATCCATGCCAATACAATGCCAATTGCTTGCGTAAACATGTTCATTCAGCCTCAATATTCGCATACAATTCGTGACCATCTCCACCTTGGTTTTAGATATATTGTATAAAAGTTTTTAATATATTCATTATACAGAATAGGATATTTCGTTCACTAATTCATTGAAAGATTTCAGTCTTAAATAAAGTATTGTTAATAAATATATTTAAATTTTATCTGCTTTATTCTTGTAAATACTGTTTTTTTTTGCGTCACTTTTCCTTTCTCACCTTACTCTACTTACATAGTAAAGAGAAAGTACTGTATAATAGGGAAATCGGGCGGGAGGGGTATCGGATGTTTTTCGATAGAAAATCGTTTGTGGAGACCTGGTATCGAACAAGTTGACAGATCTTGTTCTTTCCGTATGTAGTAATTACTTCCTCTAATACTTTGTATTGTCAGAATCCACGTTTTGTGGATCCTCGATATCGAAAAATTGGTTGACAGCAAAACATCTGTCTGTCTGTCCGTGTCTTGTCTCTGGGTCTGTCCGTTCATCTGTGGTCAACACTAGCGCATAAACCGTTCAAACAATTATCTCCAAAATTGATAATTCCCGATCGATCTGGCCAACTTCTAGACCCTACAAGTTTGAAACGGATATATTTGATTTTGGGGAGTACTATTCACGAAGCCTCAACATCTTCAAAAGTGTTTCAAATATGGCTCCAAATTTTTTTGATTTAACTTTTTCTTAGGATAGCGCAAAGAACGATTTTTGTCGAACCGTACTTACTCGACGGTGGGAACATATTTACATTCAATAATATAGATATATAGAAAGATAAATTTATTCTACAAATAGTTACAAAAACTTGTGGCAGAATTTGATCATAATAAATTATAATAATAATAATAATAATAATAATAATATTGTAATAATAATACAGCAATTTTAATATACAACATAAATATCTATAATTATAACACCATGTAGAAATTTTTTTCACCAGGGGCCAGAATCAACATCTCACTACAAAACTCCACGTATGAGAACATGTACTACATTATTATAAAAGTCATTGCTACATGCCAAAAAACTAGGAAAATAGATTCACAAGTTTACGTGCCAAATACTTTTTTTTCTACTTCGTAACAATTTTTATACAATTAGAGATTATGCCGAGAATAAAAACGGAAAGTAATATTGATTCTAACAATGATATCTAATGCATTAGTTTCCATGTGGTCTGTATAATTCTGAAAGTATATACATGCCTGTAACAAGTCTTTTACTTTATCCCCTGGGTCAATAACTCCCCTCTCGATCAGATATTTCGTCAAGTTTCATCGTTTCGTCAATCGGCTTTTCAATTGAGCAAATGCTATGCTCTTATGTTTTGCTTCTGAATTTATGCGTTGTATACATCAAGATCTGGACTGGAAACATCCTCCCTATCAGCACACGTTTTCTTCAGGTCTGTGGGGTGTTAGGGAGGAATGTAGTAATTCAAATGATCGTTCTCCATGTTCTCGCGGAAGTAAGTTGATTAATTCATTTGGATGAGTTATCACGATAATGGATGAGTTATTTCCCGTTGCAAATATTGTTTAGTACACAAGAGCAAATATTTCTGATCAAATCTTGCCAAATACCTTTGTTGCTTCCTAATTTCATACTCAATATAATATAATTCAAGGGATTGTGTAGTGATTCAGAAGATAAACAAACAATATTTCAACAGTTTTTCATGTATTTCGTCGATATAGTACCTAGAGATACGAGATTAAGATACAATAGTTCGTATTATAGTTTCACGACTGCGACAAATTAGACAAAAGGCTAACGTGGAAACCCCACATCCACGCAACTGCTAATAAAGCCTTGGTCAAAACGTCACAAATGTTCTCCTTAATTAACTCTCGATCTGCCACTAGTATCGAATGCTGAATATTGCGGTAGAAATCGGTTATTGAACCCACTCTAACCTATGTATGTCCATTATGGGGTGGCGTAGCACCCAGTAACCTCGAAAAGTTAGTTGCATTCCGAAATAAGTCCCTAAGAAAGACCCTTAAGGCACCATGGTATATTCCAAATTCCCAAATTCATCGGAAGCTAAATATATTGCCACTGAACAAAGAAATAAGTAAAATAGGCGACCATTTCTATGAAAATCTTTACTCTTCTCCCTGTTACACAACATTTAATCTGGGCCGTCGTGCTTCAAGGCCCCGTATTAAATCACGATTTCCTAAGGATAGACTAAGACCACCAAACCTTGTTTTTTATACCCTTCCTAGTGCTACCTTGACATTGAACGTTACACCTGAGACCAAACCTTGAAGTCTGAACAAACCTTCGAAACTTAGACCATGTTCACGAGTAGGAATCAATATATTTGCTTTGAATGGCCATATCCAAAACGTTATGAAATGTACTATTTTCAAACTCCTCAAGAGACAGAAATGTCAAACGAGAAATAAATTTTAAAAAAAGACTGCTAAATAAAGAATATCTGTAATCTAGAGACTCTATCCAGTAAAACCTATATTTAAGTTAAAAATTTGCACAATTCGAAATTACCTTCTTTTTCTCATGGTAAAATTTTGATAGGAGAAAACCCTTTTCCGACGATTCGCCAGGGAGGTTATCGTCTGACCAAAGGGCAGCCCTCAGTGTGACAAGTCATACACGGAGAAGCTACCATCGCTTTCAAATAGCACTAAAGGGTGTTGGCTTTCAGGCCACTACAAACAATTTTCAGTCATCATTCCAGACGGGTGATTTAAATCCAAAAATGAGGATTAGATTAGATGCAAATGGACTGCATCTCCTTTCCGAATTACAGAATCTCAGAAAGCTTGTAATCGCGAGTATGATCGTGATTTAGAGACTTTAATATATTTCACTAGAGAAACCACACATGAGGGGGATCAGCTGTTCACTAATTGCGAATTAAAAACTATTTTGTCAGAGGCTATTTAGTCGAAGTTGTTTATTAGTCGAAGAGTTTGGCCCCAAAGTGGAGAATTCTTACAAAAAGTTCTTCTTCTCTCTGCCCTCTCTGGCGGAGCTTTATGAGGTAAGATTGTATGCGACACCAATTGTTTCACAGAAGTGAAGCGACTTTAGGCGATGACGGAGTTGCAGGACGGGTTTGGAAGGGATGTCTTGAAAATCACTCTTCTCCAAGATCTGCATATCTACCCAGCTATTCCTCTCGTCGTTGACGATTTCTAGATTTCTGCAAAGATTTGTGAGGTCTTCTGGTATTCCGTTTTATTTCAAGAGTAGGCGCTTTTCAATTTCAGTCAATGAAATACAGATCTACTCTGCTTCTTGGGTCAGCCTTCGAACCACAATCATCAATGCCGCCCTTAAGCATAGAGGCTCTCCGAGTCGCTTTTTAACTATTGCGACTTTTACTTTTATCTTCACGATCCATAGCGATGAACGGAGACTTTATTTATTCTATTTACATAATAGTATATTTCTTACACATTTCTTAGGATATATATCAAGAGACTGGATGTCATCAGTATGTAGTATATCTTTTAAGATTAACTATATCTTCTAATACATTAGAGAAAACGGTAAAACTATACGCGACAGCATACCCCAGTACTGGGAAAAAATATCAGTATAAAAATTATTTTAGAGAGAGGTATTAAAATATGTGTGTATAGAAACCAAAATATACCACACTGTAAAGTAAAATTCTGATAGATGAAGATTGTAGAACGTGTGACCGCGAAAGAAATAGAATATGTAGGGTAAACAGTGCATAAAAGCAATTCCGTATCAGAAAACTGCAACTTTTTACTTTCTTGCCCTTACTTCGTAAGAAGATAAAGTATTGCAATCTTGCGCCGAAAAAAAAGGCGAATTTTCCACAGAAAAAATCTTAGTGTGGGCCCATGAAACGAAAAAATGTATAAATCTTGTTGCAAATACAGTAAATTACTTCCTTTAACAAGTTGTGCAGTCAGAATCCACGTTTTGGGTCCTTTATACCGAAAAATCGCTTGACGACAAAAGTCTGTCTATTGTTCCGTCCGTCTGAACATCCGCCCATCCGTCGGCCCGTCTGTGGCCAACGCTAACACCTAACATATTCAGACGACTTTCTCCGATATTGATATTCCCCAATCGAATTAAATGAACTCTAAGCCTTTTGAGTTTGAAACAGATATTTCCAATTTTCAGATTTCTTTATATCAAGCCTCAACATTTTCAAAATTTACTCAAAACTGTTTGGAATTTTTTTATTGAACTTAGTCCTCGGATAGCCTAAAGAACGTTTAACGCCTTTTTCGTTGAAATTCCAATTTTCTCGAAAATTGCAAATACACAAACATTTTTCGGCATCTTCCTACAACTACAATATTGAAGATTCTTCCGTAACGGAATTTTTAAAGACAGATCTTGAAAAAAGGTCAAGCAGAATTTTTCAAAAATATGAGTAGTTTTTGCATAATTTTGCGAGAAGTATAGGCATTTTTAAAATAATTTTTCTCATAAATGATTTCACATTTTTTCTTTAAATTTTCTTCTCGTATGTGCTAAGCTCATTTCCGGCGAACTCCGTATTTTCGAAAATTGCAAAATTCTAACATTTGAAACTTACAAAATTGAAGATAGATTTTTATCTTAAACGAATCTGTTCTAAAAAATCAGCTCTTTAAAGAAGGTCGTGTGTAATTTTTTGAAAAAGCGAGTAGTTTTTGCGTAATTTTTAATCAAAATTTACGCGTATATATGTATTTATAAAAAAATCTTAAATACAATTATAATTTTTTTCTTCATTTTTCTCCACAGAAATAACAAGGAAGGCTTAAAAGAATGACGCAGGTCTCATTTTCGTTGAACGTATTTTTTGACAATTGCAAATTTAGAAATAGTGCGAGAAAGAGTGTGCTGTTGCAGTCGCACTAGTTGGTGATGGCAGCTGGCAACGGCTCGTGTCGTGGCGAGCGCTCTGAAGGCTCGTCTCTGCGAAGAAGGCGCTGCGCGGCTGCGTGGCTACGCGGCGGGCGCGGTGCGTACGAGAGTTCTGCGCGAGGGATCTGCGCGCGCTTTCTGCGCCGCGCCGGCTCTCCCACGCGTCTCGCTGCTTCCACCTTCCGCCCTCGCCCTCGCCCTCGCCCTCGCCCCCGCCCTTCGGCCGATCGATCCGCGCTGCAGCCGCGCGCCCGCCCCAACCCCGCCCCGCCCCCGCTCGCCGCCCCGTACCCATCCGCGAAGTATCGACGGCGTGACGCCAACCCCTCGAGCCCGCCCCCACCCCACTCCACCCCTCCCGACCGGTCACGCCACACCACGGCGCGTTGGCGGCCGTCACACATCCTTTCCAGAAGAGAAAGAAGCACATCTATTGCGTAGTTCTGTGCTAGAAGCCTCATAATGAGTTGGAATTGAATTACGCTCCTAGCGTCACATAAATTTCTTCAATTGAATGTGTACTTTCTATGCAAATGAAATCAAGAGTAATTCCTCTTATTTGACTCCCTAAATTTTTAATGAATTGCCTTTATATTTGCATATCGCCATTAAAAGACATGTTTCAGACATACTTTTATAATCAATTCCCTTTTGTTTCCGTAGAGATATCTAGTCTTATTTCGAAAACGTGAACAGTCTCTCTATTTCATCTGCGAATACTGATTGAGATAAAATTATTGACGTGTCTGAACAGACGTACTGATAACAGCGGTATTCCAACGGCAGATAAGCAGCGAGGCATTCCACGACGCGGGGGCGGCGTGGACTCGGCGAACTCTCTCTCATGGCGCGGCGGGCCCCACGGGCTGGTCCGCCCTCCGCTGGCATCCTCCAAACTCGCTCCAGAGTTTTAGTTATCTCTGCAGGGCGCCATCGCACGCTTTCCGTCGAATATTGAAGCCAATAGTTATTTTGATTATAAAAGCACGAAGTTATTATTTTTTTGCCAATCGAGATTGGAGGTATTTTTGTCGAGACCGATACGTCGAGGCAAAATCAATCGCAAATGTGCAAGAAACTATCTTTTCGTTCACGTAAAATAAACTATTTTTTTCTACGATCATATAAAACTGCTTCTATTTCGAACCAATGTTTCCGGTGAATTCTTCGTAGTTATCCAAACAAAGGCCAATCTTTGTTCAGCATTGTAGTGCGACATAGCCTTTTTACACGGCGAAGAAGAGTTTTTCACTTGTCTTCAGAAAAGAGGCTACCTTTACGCACGTGAAGCAGTACCTAAAATCCCTACTACTCAGTGTAACAGTACTTTTAGGGCGCAACTGACGCTTCACTACGCATTACCGTGCTGGCAACGTGACTACGGCCTTCACCCTGAACAATTCACATACAACATCCTTCAGTTTCTGCATTGCATAGTTTCCCATATATTTTTATATCCAAAAATGGCGTAAAAATTGGTTGAAGCTGGGAATCGAAGGACAAAGAAATTGGAAATTTAAGACTCTTGCGTCCCTGATTACGTTTAGACGTTGGGAGATATTTTAATGTTTTAATAGAGACAGAGAACGTGTTACAAATGTTTCATGTTGTGGATGAATTTGCAAAGTTCAGTTAAATATTAACGATTGTCTTGTACTTTTAAGATTGCAATCTAACTTAATCCAACTTTCAGCTAACACTCAAATACATTTCACGACGGGACTCACAGAACACCTCAATTGATTTATGCCATATTACTGAAAATGTTTACGACTGCATGTACAGAATGTCTATTTTTGATTCGAGTTTGACGTTTTGTATTTTTACACAGTTTGAGATTTCTCCTTTGATTAATTAGGTGAAGTTTTGAATAAAGGTTATTGGTAAGATATGCTTTAAGTTAAGGATTTTATTTGAAGTTAAATTCAGAGAGTAGTTTCTTGTTGGAGATAAACCAGGAGGCTTGGATGATAGAGAAATATGTTTTGGATAACTTCTACTTGATAAAAATTATATTTCACAGCATTTGTTCATATTAAGCATGTATTCGGGAGGAGGGGCCGAATGATTACCTTGTAAATGATGACATCATTGTTTAACGAGAATTTAGAAGTTTTATTTATATAATTATTTATTTATAAAATTTCAATGCAAGTATTTTTCGTTTTGCAAAACAGAGTTATCTATGTAAGTTTTCCTGTTAAGGTTGGTGTTCAGATGGAGTCCTAAGTATTTAACTACCTTATTATTTGCTGTCCATGAAACGATATTGTTATTTATTCTTAAATGTGTAGGAGGTGAATATTGCTTGAATGTAAATATTTTTGAAATGGATTTGATAGGATTGACTGTAATCTAACATTTTGAGGAACACCTCCCTATTGCATTATGCCGCATACGGATTTGATTTGCTATGAAATTGATTTATGAACAGGTCATATAGAATTCGGTGCCATCCTCAAATTGTGCAATATGAGTTTATCTGTTGGTTGGGAAGCCTGTTGGGTAGAGATTAAATAGTAATGGGGATAGGACCCCCTCCTTGTGGAATTACTGCACCGAAGGAGCGTGGTATGATTTTCTATTACAAACTGAAAAAGTTATCTTATTGAAGAAGCATTATATGATTTGATCGAGGTGTATTGGGGTTCCAATTGATGATAACTTGTATATTACCTCTTCGTGTCAGACTCTGTCGAAGGCACTGGTGATGTTGATTAAAACTGCGATTGCGATTGCGATGTTCTTTTTGAAAGGATGTATGGAGAGGTTGAGGTGTTCGGTGATCCGTAGGAGCTGGTGCGCTGTGGATACTTTAATGATGAAGTCAAACTGGAATGGGGGTAAGAGATCTTTTTTGATGAGGTAATTTTTTTAATGTGCTAGGATTAATTCTTTGTATATGTTTGCAATGATAAGAGGAGACTATTCTGTTCAATTTATATGATTTATTAAATAAGCAGTTAAAACTGTGTGACGTGCTAAAGGAAGTAGTGTATTCTGGGTACGTTTTCTTAAATTTTGGGATATACATACATAACACATATACAAGTTGAATTATGAATATAGATGGAAGCGAGCGTTTTTAGCAGAAATCGAAAAAAAATATTGATTCCCTTATTATTAAAATTACTTGCAAAGGCAAATCAGCTACAGATTTTGGTAATTATTCCCAGATTTCTGCGTAAAGAAATCAACTTACTGCAGCGAGAAAATGATATCAATTATTTGACTATATGTAATGTCCATACATTCCCTACAGAGTTCAAGAAAACGTGAACAGTTAGTGAAGTTACATTCAGTTCCGAAGCAAAACAAGGAGCCATCTCAGCATTTGTTTAAAGGAACAGGGAAACTGGACAAAAAACAAGATCGAGACGAGGGTCATTAACCAAGAAGCTGAGCTAGTTGTTATTTGTTACAGGCATTGTTTGTATTTTAGAATTATACAGTCCAATATTCCAAATGGTAACTAATACATTACATGTGTGCATTGTTTTTACCGAGATGATACCTGATGAATATGATTACTACGTCAAGTATTATAACTATAGACATTTGTATTGGTTGAAAATATGTTTCCGACCTTGACTAAGTCACTTTTTACAAAACCCACTCATTCGTAAATCATGCGACGAATCCTTAGGTTATTTATTTATTTATTGACAAAAACTCCACAAAAGAGTGTTTGACGTACAATGGGGAGAGGTGTATTCTGTGGACATTTTCCCAAATTCTTGTGATCTCCATATAATTTGTTCCTCCTTTTTCGAAATAGGCATCTCAACCCTTTTCGACATTGAGGCGAATATATCTAAAGTAATTCTCCGTTACGTTTTGTCTTTTGTCTCGTAAAATTGCAGTCAGTCAAATTCATTTTATCCCCTCGGCCAGAGGCTCGGCTCCATTAATAATCGGGATTCCCAGACGATCACCCGTCCAGGAATACGTTGTGTTTCGAGTTGCTTAACTTCCGTGTATTCCGTGACACGGAGCGTAGTTAAGCAATTCTAACAACTAACAACGCCGGGAGTCCGGTGTCTTTGGGATTTAGCATCTCCCACTAGCAGTTTCGCTGTTGGTGTAATGCTGCTGCTACTACAAAGATACTAACCCATATGCATATTAAATTTTTAATACACGTGGAAACGAGCGTCAAAAGCGAGCAAAAGACGAGAAGAAAATATTCGCTCTCGTGTAATAAAAACTATTTGAAATGGTAAATCGGCTCTTGGCTTTTATCCCTCAGCCCTTGTCTTTTATCCCTAGGCTCTTGGCTTTTATCCCTCATCGTTCCCACTGTGAAGCAATCGAATTACTGCCTCGAGAACATGGAGAACATTCATTTGAATAACTATATTCCCCACTCATCTCCAGAGAAATTAACAGATAGTGATGTTACATTTATGTCCAGAAGCAAAATAATCTCTGTATTTGCTCAAAGAATGAGGCAAACTGGACGAAAAACCTAATTGAGTTGTGAGTCATTGACCCAGATGTTGAGATACAATACTGATTTCCTGCTTAAAATTATAAAATTACACAGCCCAAATGGTAACTAACGCATTGAACATCTTAAAATCAATATTACTTTCACTTTTTATGCTCGGTATAGTCTATTGTATACAAATAGTTATGCAACAGAAAATATTTTATTTGGCACACAAACGTGTGAATCGATTTTCTTTTAATGTCATATGGCAATGTCTTGTAAAATAATGTACACTAACTGAACCCGTGCAAATACGTCGTACAAAATGAAGAGGTGTAGAAAAGTTCGTCTGAAAATACTGGATATCCATGAATATATATGTATACGTATACGTATACGTACCATATACGTATGTTTTATTTTAACAAGATTTTTTTACACATACATACATGGATATTGTTTTGACCTATAGTAGCAAATTTTACTATCAACCTACTTTAAAGTAATAACTGAATTTTTTAATGTCATCACAGAAATTTTTATATTAATATATAAAAATAATACTTTATATATAATTGATTATACCCCTCGTTGGATCGCTGGTTAGCGCGCTAGCTTTCACGGCGCAACTCCCGGTTCGATTCCCGGTCGGGACAAAAATTGATTGTGCGTAACTGTCCCAGTATCCATTGCTGTGTGACGATGAAAAAGCTCACTTCTCAGGCTGAGAAGACCAGAGATAGGCGTAGGGGTTGGTATGTGCTAACCACACGTACCCTTAATCCATGGTCTCAAGGCCGGGACGCCGCTGATAGGCCTTAGCTCGTTGTTGTGTAAAAGTGCATACATACATATAATTGATAGCCACAAACAATCATTTTAACGATCTTACAATACGATGTTGTCTAAGCATGACCTTCAACCATTTCCCGCGAACTTGCAAAGTTGAGCATGACGCGATTTTGACGTTTCCATTCTAGCCACGCATTTCAAATAACGCAAATTTTGTAATATTTTATTAATAAAGGAAAGCTGCGATCTCTTCAATGTATAGTGACCTCCACTCCTCTCCATTTTTTTTGTACTTCACTTTTAAAAACAATTCACTGGGCACCGATTAGGAGGGATATCAAAATCGATCTCTTTAGAGCTTTAATAAATATGATGTGTTCTATGTAGATTTTTGTAATGAGCTGTTGATACTGACACCTGAGGAATACAATTACTGCGTCGAGCGTTATAAAATAGAGATCGGTGTTTGCTGAAAATATATTTCCGCTCTTGAGTAAGTCATTTTTGACGAAAAGCACTGATTCGTAAATCAAGAGGCGAGAGAATGGTAGAATTAATAGTTTAATATATAGAGTCCTACAAGAATGACGTGGGTGGAAATTCCTTAATTGTTGTACAATTTTTTCTGCAATCTAAATGTCTGGGAGCAGAGAGCAAATGTTTCCCCAAAATATGTCACATCACAGACGGGAATTAATAATCGCGAAATACACACAACCACCAGAATATAGGCATTCAGGATTTGAAATCATTCTGATTGCGTAGAATAATGAACCTAGTTTTGAATTCAATTCATTTAAATGGATGTTTCATTTGAGGTTAGACAAAATTGAGAGATCCAAATATTTTGTCACCTCGATATCAGGCAATTACATATCGTTTAATTTTAGGGGAATATAGAATTGTTGATTTGAAATGGAAAACTGCACTGACACCTTTATCTGTTCGTTTACTATTATTTTGTCACAAATCAATTTGAAGTATTAGATATCGTTCCAAATAATGTTTCTTAATTGCAAAAAAATATTCGTATCACCCGCAAAGAGAACCGCTCTTCCGTATCGAATCGTCGACGATATATCTTTTAGTAGGAAGATAAAATGGCCTAAAATATAACCCAATGTAACCCCATGAACAACTGGCAATGAATCGGAAATATGTGTATATATTCTGTGCGGTATTTCTACAGAAGCCTCACAGAAGCAGTTCCGGGCAGGGGCTTCCGGAGCGCGCTATCGGATTTAGCTCTCCTCGTGGAGCTGAACGACGTAACCCCCCTCCCCCGACGCCAATCTGCAGGACGCAAGGGCATAGACATATATCCCCCGGCTTCTTGTCCTCGACTCAGGATGTGATTCATCGGTTTTCTTTTGTCGAGCTTCCCAGCTGAGGACGTGACACGTCGTTTCTTCAAAGAAAAGGAAACGACATATCGTGTTACATACAACGAACTTGGCTCCATTGTTTGGGAGAGACCACCTGGCAGCTCTGATCTCTCTCTCCCTCTCTTTCTCCAGACACGTTTCAGGGCGTTTCCAACGGGGTTGCTGCCATGATATGGATTCTGCCAAAGTGGATTAGGTCACAAGGGTAGATGACAAAAAGTGGAAACAATATTATTGATATTCGGTGGACGGCCAAGTCAACTTTCCAGACTTCTGATATCGATGAAGGAGCTCCATTAACTCTCCTGAACCACACTTCAAATCTCACTCAATTCTTTGTTGAATGTCTTCTGGAAAATCTTTGAAATTCATGGCTCAATTTCTTTATCAACATCACCATCATGATATTAAATTCTATTGTTAATTTATATTACCTCTTTACTTCGGCGACAAAGACATTAGTATACGAAACAAATTTGGCGACCAGTTAGTCATCATCATCTTGTTTTCTATCTTATCCCAGATTTTCACAGAAGTTTTCTTTCTACAAGCCTTCATTTTATACTAATTATTTGCAATTTTATATTAAATTAATTTTATATTAAATTATTTGCAAATATTATCTGCAATAGATTTGCAATCAGAATGATCCGTTCTCTAGCATTCTAGCGCGAAATATCTGTGCACTCGACGACCGTTAACGCTAGCACCAAACGAGCGTCGCAAAACGTACGTCGTTGAGGTCCGTTAGTTTGACGTCCGTTGGTTGGCAGCCCACACGGACATGATCACCGCCGCGCAACGGACGTCATTTGTACCGTACACCTCTCGCATTTGTCCTATTAATAAGCCACGAAGTTAGCGATTGTGCGTTACATTGGAATGAAACTTGTAAAAAGGAAAAAGGAGATAGTACGTTCATCCCATAACTAGCGATCAAGATTTAAAGGGAACAATTTACATCTTCTATAAGAAAGCATGTAACGGCTGTCAGAAATTTTTAATTTTACCAAATGTCCGAGTCGTTCAGACAATTGGTCTGAAAATTATATTACCATATTTTATGGAAAGACACTAATGCGAAGTATTTTATATCACCGGAAGAAATGCATGCATCTGCAGTTCATTAATAAACCTTTTAAAGTCAAATCTATTCATTATATGACTGGAAAAAAGTATACTGCTTGTACAACGCGGTTCAACGTACGTACCACGTACATTGCTATTATTTTGTGTGTTTTGCACGATATAAATGTTTAACAAGCTACAATGTCCGTCAGGAAAAACGTACGCATTCTAAAGGCTAACGTCCGTTGGCTGCTCCGCGACGAACTTCACAACAGAGTGCCTCGACCCGTATGCATCCCTGCTGCGCTATGACGGACGTACATGAACGTCCATCGTGAGACGCTCGTGTGCCGCTAGACTAAAGCGCGAACGAGATGAGAACGGAGACTGGGCATTCGCAGTAGCTCTTTTCACGCCTACAATCGCTGTTCAAAAAACATCGAGACTGTAGGAAAGGGATTGTAATCTCCCAGAATTCTCTTTTGGCTGCGATAGTAATTTGTTTCATTAGTTTTCTTATAAGTTATCTTAAACAAAATGTGAATTTAATTTTTTTTTTCTGTCGTGGCTGCCGGTCGAAAAGCTAGGAAATCGATGTTTTCGAGACGGCAAAGATTGCTTGCGTGAAGGCTACCGTTGTTCTTCCCGCTTGATAGTTGGGCCTCTGCTGAGGCCGCGTTGCTCCCTCGCTCCTCACTGCCCTTGCTTCGCGCGCGCTGCAGCATCTTTTGCGGGCTATCTAATGTGAATACTAGATTTTAGTCCAAAAGTGTTGATATTTTTCAGATCGATACTTAGTCTGTCTGGATACTTTTAATGAGGTTAAATTTTGATTTTGGGGTCATAAAAGCGGAGGAGAAAAGCTCAGCTCCATCGCCTGACTAATTCTTTCCGAGTCGGTGGCAACAATGGTAGATTTACTCTCTGAAGAAGCTACTGCTATTTCGTCACTGGGAAACCTCTGTGGTGTCACGTGTCTCTCCAGCTTCAAGGACAAAGAAGTTTGTTACAACCAATAGTGCTGTAATGGATTTATTGTAGTATTAGTTGCATAATTACAGTTTAGAGAAAAATTGCCTCAGATGAATCAGTTTTGAATTTTTAATATAAATGTTCTGAGTGGAGATACAAGTAAAACAAAATATCTCCCCAAACACTCTACAATCTATGTACTTTCATTTTAAAATATTTCATTTCCTTATTTCTGGTAAAGAGGAAACTAAAAACCTGAAACTAGACAACCGGTGAACATTTAGATACCGGTTACCAAATTTTGACTCGTAATGCAGAATCCTTATATTGAACGCTTAAAGAATAATAAGTAAAAAAGGAAAAAAAAAAATATGCTTACTCAAAGTAAAACCCACACGTGAAAGTTACCCATAAGTAAATATGCGTTTATTGAAAATAAGTGCTCACTTACACAAGGAGATACTCTTATATCCCAGCCGTTCCTTTTAAACCCCCAATGAGTGTTCATTTAAATGATCGAAAGGATGCTGTTTCTTTCTTTTGTTTCCTTGTTTTCAAAATAAGCGATCAGCTTGATTTGTGCGTTAGTCACATGATTTTATTGTTTACACTGCGCTGATCTTCGCTTCAATTATGCATTATTTAATGATATTATTATATCATACTTATTATCAAAGTTTCAATTTTTATTTCACAGCCTAAATATACGCTGTAATATAAATTGTAGGAACATGTTGGGCGTTAATTGTTAACAAAATTCCATATAATTGCAGTCGTTAACCCCATATAATTAATTCCATTATACAATGATTTAAATTGCTAAAGCTATTATTCATAATGCATTTTAAGTAATTTAATATATTCTGTCATGAGCATGAATCAATTTCTTCATCATTTAATTCCACACCCAGCTTTACAGGTAGTTTCTATACAACGTATATCTAATTAATTTTCAATTTTTGGCTGCCGTGTTACTTTCTTTTAACATTATGCTCGTAATCATTAACTTTCTCATTTTGATAAATCCTTTTCATATTTATTAACGGGGAAGTGTTTTAAAATCATACTGTGTATTAATTTCTGTCTCAACCAATCCATTTCCATTATATTTTAATTACTTTAGATTAAACGTTTTTATTTTCAATATTTGAGTTATTTTAATCGCTCAAGCCAAGTGAGTTTCCATTCATATTACTGACATTTTCTATATTTCTTACACATTAATTTCCCATTTACGGCATTATGCATGCTTTTCTACGAGCTTTTTTTTTTTGAAGTTAGTGCATTGAAAGAGTAATTTCACATCACACCATTGGCAAACAATAGTTACCATCACTAGACAACGCGTCATTACTCTTTCCACAGGAACTCCCATGTTCCAGCAGACTTCTTGGAGTAATCTTAGATATCTCTCGTCGTTCCATTTGAATGACATCAGATTAAAAAACTAGCGCAGCATACTTGCACACGTTTTTTATTAGTACGTAAGAATTTGTTACCCTAACCACAAGTTTATTTTGTTATATGTGGCAAATATGCAAAGGAAAATGTAATGTTCATTTATTGGAAAACTAGATGCTTATTTCACTCGGTTTATAATTTTAAATTATTAATTGATCGTTTCAATATTTTTGGATTTACTTATCCATATAATATAGTTTTAAACAGGAACTGTTGCATAGATTACGTCTTTCTTTGGTTTATGTAATTACTGTATACCTAAATTATCTACCTACGTCGTTATAAAAAGAAGGGAGGCTTTCAAATGCAGTGCTAAGGGTTCGAAAGGTTGTGTGTGTGTGTGTGTGTGTGTGTGTGTGTGTGTGTGTGTGTGTGTGTGTGTGTGTGTGTGTGTGAAAACTGAGTTGACGTTCGATCAGACAAGTGAATGCGAGTCAGAGAAATAATGGTGCCTGTTGGTAGGCAACTCCTAAAACAAATTAAAATTTACTCAGAATGAATTTTTTTTCCCCGAAATTCGAATCGATTCCACTTATTCTCTAAGGTTACTCCCGGGGACATTATGGACCAATTCTGACTTGACCAGGCCATAAATGCTCAAGAATCTTGAACGCTGGATGGATGCGAACAAACAGTCGGTTCAAGCAAAACTGCATTACCCTCTTTGCGGTCGCGCGGTGGGTGATTGGTATACAATTACATTAAGCTTCTGTATTACTCGAGTTATCGATTGTCAGAAGTATGCTTGGCTCATCTTAACTCCACCAATTGATGTTTTGCAATAGTAGTTTTAGGCTCACCAGCTCTATCTTTGATATGACTTGCCAAATACCAATGCACGATGGGTTGCCTACTAATTGCAACGCGGAATGGCGGCGGCGTTCGACGAATTGCTTAACTACGCTCCGTAAAGTCACTGAAGTTAATCAATTCGAGACACAACAGATTCCTAGAACGGTGACTGTCCCGGAACCCCGGTTACTAAAGCCGCCGAGCTCGTGACCGAAGGGATAAAAGACACTGACTGACTCGTGACGAGACAAAAAAACAAACTTCAAGTAGGATTACTCCGGGCGCTCAATGTCCAAGAAGAGCTTAGAGAAGTATTGAGAAGACGCAGCAAATTAAAAAAAATTAGGGGTAAATCATTACAACCCCCGATGGTAAGCTTCACATACTCCACTGATCGGCAAAGTATTTGTGATCTGTCAGAAATGTAATCTTTTAGTTTTCTTGGGCATTTTCTTAAGCCTTTCAGTCTCGTTGGACCTTTTCAATCAAGGTCTCTTATTCAATTTCCGCAACACCTCGAAATACATCGTCGTTTCGCAAATAAATAAAGAGTTACTCTTTAGTAACTTAGTAGGCGTATTTGTAAGTTAATGAAGTACAAGAGTTGTCCGTAAAATAAGGTTGCCAATGATTTTTCACAATGAAAAACATGTTTATGTGCTTTGAAATATACAGTTTTTGAAAGATTAGCCTTTTTCCTATTTTTCAACAAAATCTCCACAGATATCAATGCGTTTTGGCATGCGGTTTACCATCATCTTTTTGCTCGAGTCGCACAACCCTCCCGCCGCGCTACAAAGGTAGCTTAACACCTCTCCTCTGAGCTCCTCTCCGGTTCTGAATTGAGTCTCAACCAGGTGTTTTTTCAACTCAGGGAAGAGATGGTAATCACTTGGGGGTAATGACTGTGGGGCGGGTTCGTGACAATATCTCATCCAAATTGTTTGAGAAGATTGGTTGTTACACGGGTGGTGACTGGACGAGCATTGTGATGGAAACGCATTCCCCTCGTGAGCAAGCCTCACTTCTTTTGAATTGCGCAGGTTCTTCAACGTCGAAACAGTAGCGGGCAGCATTGATTGTTGTACCAGCAGGCATGACTTCGCGCAACAATATACCCTTCCTGTTCCAAAACACGCTCCCCATCACTTTGCCGGCAGACTGTGTTTGCTTGAACTTCCGCGGCTTCGGCGACTATGGATGTTTCCACTGACGGGATTGTTCCTTCGTATCCGACGTCGTGAAGTGGACCCAGGTCTCGTCCCCAGTAACAATTGAATCCAACAATTCTTTGCCATCGGTTTCATAGGCTTGGAGAAATTCGCGGGCCCCTTCAAGACGTTGCCGTTTATGGTCTCCCGTAAGCATTCTTGGAACCCACCTTGCACAAACCTTGGCTTACCCTTAATGGTCTGTCAAAATTTTGTCAATGGTAGTGTTGCTGACATGAGGGATCATCTTGCAGAGTTGCCGCACCGTAACCCTTCGATCTTTCAGCATTTCTTCTTCGACTTTCGCAATCGTTTTGTCCGAAACCGATGGCTGCCCGAAACGCTGGTCGTCATGGACATCTGTACGTCCGTCTTTGAATTCTCCACACCATTTGCGCAGGAGTTTTATGCTCATACACTTTTCTTCGAGGGCTTCACACATTTGGGAATGAATGTCCTCTGACGCAATGTTTTTTTCAGACAAAATACTAATTTCAGAGCATAATTAGGACTGGCGGGCGATGCGAGTGGAAGCTCCACCTCTAAGCTCCATCTCATTTTCGTCGAAATCCCTGACTTGTCAACATTTCAAAGGTTAAAATTTTTCG
Source organism: Teleogryllus occipitalis (assembly GCA_011170035.1). Lineage (NCBI taxonomy): Eukaryota > Metazoa > Arthropoda > Insecta > Orthoptera > Gryllidae > Teleogryllus > Teleogryllus occipitalis. The sequence continues at coordinate 28,632 of BLKR01009520.1, forward strand.
GGGTATTTCTACAACTACAATATTGAAAATTTTCTAATGAAATCTGTGTTTTAAAAATAGATCTTGAAATAAGGTCATGAACAAATTTTCAAAAGTGTGAGTGCTTCCACGTACTTTTGCTTCGAAAGCAGGAAGCGAACTCACTTAAGAATGGGCCAGGGCGGGAAGTGAAGGCAGGGACGGTGGCGAGGGCGGTGGCGAGGGCGGTGGCGAGGGCGGTGGCGAGGGCGGTGGCGAGGGCGGTGGCGAGGGCGGTGGCGAGGGCGGTGGCGAGGGCGGTGGCGAGGGCGGTGGCGAGGGCGGTGGCGAGGGCGGTGGCGAGGGCGGTGGCGAGGGCGGGGGCGAGGGCGGTGGCGAGGGCGGGGCGAGGGCGGTGGCGAGGGAGGGCGGGGCGAGGGCGGGGGCGGGGCGGGGGCGAGGGGGTGGCGAGGACAGTGGCGAGGGCGGTGGCGAGGGCGAGGGCGAGGGCTGGAGCGAGAGCGGGAGCGATGGCGGGAGCGAGGGCGGGAGCGAGGGCGGGAGCGAGGACGGGGCGTGGGCCGGCGTGAAGGCTGGGGCGAGAGAGGCGGCGGGAGCGAGGGCGAGGGCGAGGGTGAGGACGGGGGCGAGGGCAGAGGTGAGGGTGAAGATGAGAGAGGGATGGAACAGGGGACGAGGCGGAGAAGGGCGAGGAAGAGGTCCAAAGTCAGGGCATTGGTGAGGGGGAGCGAGAGTGTGGGGGCGTACGGGAAGATTAAAGCAGGAACGAAGACATAGAGTGGGGTGGAGGCTGGGACGGAGCGGGGTGGGGCGGGGTCGCGAAAGCCGGGGCTACAGCGCTTGTGGAAGCGGAAGAGCCGTGGGAGGGGGGCGGAGGCGCAAGTGGTTCCGAGAAGGCGAGGGCGCCTGGCAAACGTTCTACGGCAGCTCAGCCGCGACGCCCCTGCCTCACCCCAGAGCGAAAGTGTGGGGGCGGTAGCCTGTCTCGGAGCGCGCGGTTCGTGGTGGAGCATCCCGTTTTCGCAGAACGCCGTCCCCCCCGGCCCCGTCCTGACATTCGCCCGCGCATAGCACTTTAGACCTTAGCGCCATTGGGCCGTCAGAGTTGAACTTTCGTACATACACTATACCTTTCCTTTTTCCTTTTTCAACTTCGACAAAGAAGGTGATGTTAATTTTATTCAGAAATTAGCTTTTAAATACCCTATTTTATTTAATTCAATGACACTACCGTAGCCTTGTATCAATCACGAATATACGTTTATTGCACAGCCGCAATTCTTACGTAATATAACTATCCGCTACAGAAACCTTCGACGCCATTACCACCAATATTTGTAGCACACTCACTCACTAATAGAAGAGAGCCCCTACTTTCCGTGGCAAATTATTTTTCGTCCCTGTTAAAAAACAAGGGTATTCATTTTTAAGTATATAAATTATGTTGCAAACATGTTGCGATATTTAAAGTATTTTGTAATCTATATTTTGAAATTTTCCCTTGTTTCTACACCCCACTGAGAACGTTCATAGATACTCTTTGAAATAGTGGTCGGCGCCCTCGTGTGTGTGGCCGTGCCACCGATCGCAGCCCCGCGTCGCCGTCGCGCGTCCTTCTGGGCCGCGCAGCCCCTGCGCTCGGCCATCGATCCGAGGAAGCTTTCGCCCCCCCGCCCCACCCCGTTCACACAGACCCCTGCCTGCTTTCCTCCCCACTCCAAATCGACTGCGCTCTGCCCGTCCCGCCCCCCCGCCCCGCCCCGCCCCGCCCCGCCCCGCCCCGCCCCGCCCCGCCCCGCCCCGCCCCGCCCCGCCCCGCCCCGCCCCACCCCACCCTGCCATGCCCTGCCCCGCTCCGCCTCTCGCCGTGGCGCTGCGATTGTCGCTGGTGCAGGTTCTATTTCAGAGGACGTTTCAAAGACCAGTGACCCTGCAGGGCGGGGCGGAATCAAGCAGAGATGAAGAAGCGGGGTCGTGTCCCACCCACCCTCCCACTCGAACCAGCCAAACGCAAACTGACAACAGCCTCTCCTGTACAGAAGATGCCTCAACTTTTGTACGCATGCTCCAGCAGTTATCTACATATATGACATTTAACAATGATTGACATTAAACAGTTGTTTGTTTATATAACGTTCAAACCCAAATAAAAACTAAGTGACGTACTATAGGGGAAAGTGTATACTGTATTTTGGCAAGAATTAATAGAAAATATTTGCTTCTGTGTAATAATAAAACTACAGATTTTGGCTACACCTCATAGTGCCCATAGTTTAGGAATCGACTTACTGCCGCGAAAACATGGAGAATGATATATTGAATAAAATAAAACTGTAATACTCACCATATGGTGAAGTTATGTCTTCGTACTAACCACACGAATCCCTTATCCCATGGCCGAGATGTAGGGTCACTGCTGGTCGGCCAAGGCCCGTAGATGGCTGTCGAGCACAAGAAGAAGAGCATATTATCAACAGAACTCTCGAAGACGTGCACAGATAGTGAAGTTTAATGGGCAGAAGCAAAACAAAGCTCCTTCTCAGCATTCGCTTAAAGTATCAAGGAAACTGGGCAAAAACCCTATTGAGATGGAGACATTGACCCAGAAGCTGAGGCACAACTTGTTACAGACATATTTAGTCTTAGAATAATACAATACAAATGGTAAATAATACATTAAATATCACAGGGGTGGCTATTTGGGAGAAGTAGGTGAACTGGCACTTCACCAATTATTTATAGAAGAATTCCGTTCCTTAGCACATTCTACGTGAATGTTGGTTTTAATAGGAATGTAAGAGTATTTTTTGAACGGCACGCGCGCGGAACTCTACTGAACAGCTAAAACTCAAGAAGGCGTCGGATGATTGCGCCAACGACATCGCCGACCGTTGAAGTGAAGTAAACCGTCTTTTAATGCGTCCCAAACTCCGGGGTGCCGCTTGCGTCAGCGGTTGCTTTAACAACCGTGAAGTCGCCGACGATAACAGCGAAGACTTCACGACTTTTTTTTAAATTCAAGTAGTATATGACTTAGTGTAGGGATTACAGAATTTTGAAAATGTGCACACAATTCACTTTTCCCCATATCACGCCATACGCAGTTTTAACTGTTTTTTTTACGTAAAATAAATAAACTTTATTCTGACGCTGCTCTCATGCTGGTGAAGTAGATGCGAAAGAAATTCGATTCTTCTACCACTATTGAATTCGGTCGTATCGTCTTTCTTTAATCCTGCTGTTATCCATGTTTCATATATTAATCTTGTGTAGTTTATTAGAAACCCCATTTCCACCTGGGAAAGATGAGACAAGGAACTTCGGCAAAGTATATAAATGCATAAAAAATAAATTAATCGAGCGCATTTCAGACTATATGAATGATTTTGTACGAACATAATTGGCAACGTCTAATTATTTATGTTCAGGTAGATGCAAATGATACACAGGTGTCTTGGGGATTGTTTGAGGAATATGGTAATTCAGAAGAAACTTCTTCAGTTAATAAGAAAACAGATGAATGAACACACCACAGGCAAGTCCACAGCCTTGAAGAATAGAAGGATTTGTTGTACAAGAAATCAGCGATTTCAATTATTAAGATATGCGCGTGTAAATTCATATTTCCCTTCTAGCTCTTCATTTAAATTCACAGCCATGAGCCGCTACTGAAATATCATTATTAAAATCAATATTGCTTTTCTTTTTATGCTCCGTATAGTCGAAATATATATATATATATATATATATATATATATATATATATATATATATATATATATATCGATATTAATCAGCTAAGGTCATCTGACAAGCTGTTGTAAAATAATGTACATGTATTGCATGTGAATTTTTAGTGAGCTCTTGAAGAATATGATTACTTGTCGAGTGTTGTAGTATTAGACATCTGCATTCACGGCCCCTCGGGTGGCGCATAAACAGCGTGCTAGCTTTCTGCGGTATGATTTCGGGTGCGATTCCCAGTCGGAGCAAAAATGGAGTTGCTGCATTGTAATACCATCGTCTGAGTTTCTAGAGCTATGTGACGAAAGAAAAACTCAGATAGGCCAAGTACGCTAAGTAGGGTGATGGGAATAAGACGTAATCGTCACAAGTCTCCTTTCCTCCAGGCGGAGATAGTAAACAAAAACAACCAAAGGAAATGTGGTTTCCTTAAGCTGCAATTATTTAATACACTCAGTTGACTATATTTCACCGCAAATAAATAAAAAAATATTAACTTAAATGTTTCGTGAAATTATAGAACATGATATGTAGTACAAATTCAAAACTGTTCGATACGCTCAAAACAACGGAATCGTCACTCGTTACAGAAAATAATAATTGTTTCAGTAATTAAATTAACACAGTGATTAAATGAATGCCGAAAATAAATTCAACACTTGATACGTTCTGACACACTCACCAACTCGTTAAGCTTAAGTTCGTTAGAATTTTAATAACCTTTTAAATTCGTAATTCTGTGTCTTTTGGGAGAGAAAATCACTAGTTATTCAGAAGTGAGAAGAAGGGACCGTTTGCTTAACTGATAAGGGAAACTAGTCAAAAAATCTGAACGAGATGGGAGTCTCGAGCAATTTACAATATTTCTTTCAAAAAACTGAGTTTTGCCATCTTAAAAGTTTTGTTTGGAGTACTAGTGATCTAAATTGCTGTAAAAAGTGTAGTATAGCGGTAACACCGCTTACCTTCGGGTCTCCTTGACCGAGTTTGGTCTAGAAATGTGATCGGTTGTATTTACATATTTGTGTTTGCCAAACGGAGTGCATCACATCTTTATCAGGTGTACGACATCTCCTTTTATCTATATTTTCATCTGACGTTAATTATTTTCTTAAAGTGCATTAATTTACCAGAGCTTCTTCTCCCCTAGCACCATGTATTTTTCCTTATTGAACCGTCTCAATAAACAATTAACCGTCATTTCGCAGTCATCTTTATCAGAGTTCTCTCTTCTTCTGCCTCTAGGCACTAGGGCTCGCAACCTCACGTGGATAAAATTAGTTCCTGACGGGTTTCTCGGCGTTCTCTCTTTTGCCGTGCCGTGTATCCCGTCACATCTCGCCAATGCACGTCATCGACGTCGTTGTCATTTCACTTGTCACCTCTCTTATACTCCCACATCTATCTAGCGGCTTGCAAAACAATTTCCAGCGGCGGACTCGAGCTGTCCAACTGCGAACAACCGCTGATGTTGATCTCCCCGCAATTAAGGGATACGATAAAAAACCTGCGAAGTACCATGTTATGATTGACGTCTGTTATACTGTCATAATATATTAGTCAGTTGCATTTTGTAATTTTTAAGACATTACAAACTAATAGTTTCACAAAAATAAACTCTTGCCACAAACAAAAATATTTTGCTTTTTTAATTCTTGTGAGATATAATACGTGACCGAGTTCGTCGACACAAGAAGCATAAGCCCAATTACTCCCAATGCTCGTTAAAAGTTTTTCGAGACTTTTTGCTGCTGGTATTTGTAACGATCAGCTTCCCGAATAACTGTTCACGGAAGCAATTTACATGCAAATCCCACTCAATTTCACTCACAATTTCCTTTTCATTAATGCGATTATTCCCAGCACAGACATTGATCGTCGAATACGCTCTGAAATAAACAAGGCAAAGGTGCGAGAATACTTCTATAGGAAGGCTTCACAAAGACTCCGAGTTCACAATAAAATCCGGATGTTACCTCAATATAGTACTCATACTCAAACCGCACAGACGAGTTTACAATTCCCAAGTTCAAATATTTTAAGATTTAAAAACTGAACATCCTGAACTCAATTACTGTTTTGTTAGAGCATAAAAGTTTGTTTAAATCAGCTAAATGGGACGGTGAATGAAAATGGTCGCTCTTGGAGAGAAGTTACTCCCAATGCTCGTTAAAAGTTTTTCGAGACTTTTTGCTGCTGTTATTTGTAACGATCAGCTTCCCGAAGAACGAAATGAATTGAAAAAAAGCAGGTCAGCATCAGATGAAAGAGAGGAGATATTTACGCTTGCAGTGCCCAACACGCGCTGATTTTACGAGTCATTAGATCTAGCGCCGATTTTGAGAGAATAAAAACAATGATGTTGCGCCCCATTATCTCATATTAGTTTTGGCTTTCTAATAAATTGCAGCCTATATTAGTTATTAAAATGATTGTTTCCCTTTCTTCACGTAACGTGGTACGTAAAGCGGCCGACCATAAATTACCTGACGCGATTTTGGTAATTTTTCGACTCCCCCTCCCCTCTTGCTGAGATCTGAGTTTTAGCTCGACACCCTCCTCATTGGAATCTCACGTGAGATTTTTCAAAACGAGTATTTTTAATGTAAATACGTTAATTTGTGATTGATTGCATTGAGATTTATTTAAAAAACATAATTTACTTAATTATATTTATTTAAGAGTAGATATGACTATATTTAGAAAATAGAGTGATTGTATTACCATGAATATTATTGCACTTCTAAAAACGCTCGGTAATTTTTCTTTAATTTTTTTGTAAAAACACAGGTAATAAGATTTATCTCATTAATGATAAAAAGTTTGATAACTTTTATTAGATTTTTTCCCAGTATATTATGCTACTTATTGTAGTATTCACATAACCGTGATTAAATTAGAGTGCAAGATTTAGCCATATTTTAGTATAGAAACGTGTTTTACTTAAATTGTCTCAGTTTTCTCGCAATTTAGCACTGTTTTTAACAAAAAAAATTACGTGGTATTTTCCGAGACCCCCCTCTCCACCACGTAAGATTAGGTGTGAATGTTGACCCCCTCCCCTTCCACCTCACGTAACTTATGAATGTCCCCAAAGAAGTCTTATTAGAGCGGAGAGCAACGAGTAGGAAGGGAAGTGGGAAGGGGAGCAGTAATGGAAGGAATATTTAGTAATTCCAGGCGAGTCAGCTTTGGTCATTGGTCCCGTAAATGTAGTGCATCCTATATCCCGGGAGGTGCGATACCCCCCTGGAACATGAAATCCAGATTTTTTTAATTTATTTATTTTACGTCAAAAAACAGTTCAAACTTCGTATGACGTGCTATGGGGAAAAGTGAATTGTGTGCACATTTTCAAAATTCTGTGATCCCTACACTAAGTCATATACTACTTAAATTTAAAAAAAAATCTGACGTATGCGTCCACTTGGGCGTTTTCTCCCACCAGCTATCTCCCTCAGTGGGGCACCGCCCCGGCCACAATAAGCTCCCGTCTAGTCTCCGAGTACTTGTAGTGTAGTGCAAGTAAGTATATGTGTGTATAGAAGGAAGAACAGATTGCGCGCGGTCTATGGTCTATCCCAACTAGCAAAGGAGAGTTTAACAAAAGATGCACATAGTGAAGTTACATCCAGTGAAGTTATATCCAGAAGCAAAAGGACATTTCAGCGTTTGCTCAATGAATCAGGGCAACTAGACCAAAGCCAAATCGAGATGGAGTTCATTGACTCAGACACTGAAGTACATTATTTGTTAAAGGCATATTAATTATTTTTGAAATTATACAATATAAATGTAATCTTATGCATTATATATCATTGTTAGAATAAATATTTTTTTCTTTTCGATGGTACACACGGAGTACAATCTCTAACTGTATAGACACATTTATGAAGCAGAAAAGATTTTATTTTGAGCTTAACCTAAGGTATCAATTTTAATTGCTTAATGTAATGTTGTGTGTTTTTCTGCGATAAACTTTAGCATAAATAATTTAACCATTGTGTCCCTCAGATAAAATTTCAAACGGTTGAGCGTCTAAATTCTTTGCACAAATTTGGTTTGTTGAACGAGAAGGGCAGAAATGAGACTTCAATGGTCGTGTTTTGGTCGACGCGTTGTAGTTTGTCAACATATTGGTCAGCAGTAATGTGGCCACTCAATTAATGTCATTCTGCTCTCTTATGATGATGACAGGGTCCCATTTGGTAAGAGATTTTGTGTGGGTGTCCAACTCACTGGTCACGTCGGCAAACCTCCCGTTGGTTGAGAGGTTCCTATTGAGAAGAGAGGAGTTTTGTCGCCCATGGCTATGTGCTAAAATTAGTTTCTCTTTTGGGGACTCAGTAGGAGTGTCCTTGTTCATTGGTGGACCAGGTTGCGCAAATCTGCATGTACAGTCGACTCCGGTTATAGTGAACTCGGATATAGTGAACTTCAGTCATTGGTTCCGTTTCACTTACATTGCAAGTAAGGAGATTAGGTTCTAGTGAACTTGAACCTCGGCTATAGTGAACGCAAGAAATAAGTCCTGGAAATTAATTGGATCTCGTGTGTTATTAGGCCAGTAAAATGGTCTTCGGAGAGTTGAACGGTGTTCCAACAGTGCAAGAGTCATTCAAAGGTCTGAAGACTGCATTACGAAACATCAGAGCTGAATCAAATATGGAAAGAGCACGAACTCTGGAGAGTTATTAATTAAAAATATACGAAGAAAACAAATGAAAATAATTGCTTTTAAGGGAAAATAAAGATATTAACAATTTCAGTTCGTGCTTTTAATGAATTTTGCTGTCTCTGTATATTAATAAAATAATTTATTGTGAAGAAATTTTATTTAATTTTGACATCATCGGATGTAATGGACTTCTGATATAGTGAACCAAATATGTTAGTCCCCCGAAATTCACTCTAACCGCCAGTCGAATGTATTTGTTTCTTTGGGCTTTCTAGCCAGTTTGTGTTGGTTTGTCGATGGACGTGTCGATAAATGGTGGGGTAATGAGGACTGGTAAAGCAAGGATACTCATTGTCATAATGTAATTTAGAAAATCTGTTTTCAGTCGTGATTGGTAGTGATGATTGTGTTTTGTTTTCGCGGATAGACGGCTGGAAGGTTCCGCGGTGTTGCCTATTATTGTCCAACCGTCTGTGTTGTGAACGACTTCCTAAGAACCCTTTCAGCCTTCGAATGGCGCCATAGCCCCGTTCGAATTTAGCATCGCCATCACGTCTGCCCCAACGCATCCTGATGCGGAGATTTGCTTTAATTAATAAGTCGTTTGCATGAATATATATTCATTATATATAATGTGTGTGTTATTGTTATTATCTACATACTACTAGCTGTATATTACCTGACTGTACCTGATAATTGGTTGGGGGGGCGTATCCCTCATGTCCTTCCCGCCAGCGACAACCGTGGTTGTAGGACCTTCACTTACGCTTCGAAGTAGCGTGATATGAGCAGGCCTAAGCCTGGCGATTCTTGAATGAGTTTGGCAAAGCAATGTGCCAGAGATCGAGCTCCCAACAGTGGTGACTGTATTTATATTTGCATTTCATCATTATATGTCCTCTAAAGTGCAATTGGCCTCGGCACCGTTAGATCCCGGGGTTCCTAGTCAGCCACCCAATCAAGAACCCGCGATATCTCGAATTCGCTTCGCCTTCGTGACTTCTTGTAGTTAACGAATTTGGCTAGCGACGCCAGTTTCGCGGTCGTGGCCTTTCAGTAGAACCATCCCAACATTCGCCTGGATCACCGAGGGAAACCACGAAGATCCCGGTTAGGATGGCTAGCACGGGGATTGAACCGGAACCTCGCTAATACGAAGTTGGCGAGCTACGCCCTGAGCCTCTTCGCTCGGTAGCGGTGACTGTCCTAAAACAATATCTTTGACAAATGTGTGCGCCAAATTGCCTATAGCTCCTATTCGAGTATAGCTTCAATTTTCATGTTTGTTCTTTAATTACTCCTTGTTATTGTCAATGTGCAAACGTTATAACAAATACGCAATTTCTAGGAAAGAAATTCGGTAGTATGGTGAGTAGCACATTGTTAAGGATGAATCCACCATATCATATGTGAGACAGGATTGCTCGCTTCGAAGACATTATAAAACACAATTTTTAAGTGGTCGCCAACTTCGCCATAATTCGGGAATATTCTGTGTAAGAAAACATTTTTTAATAGGATATTCTGTCTGCTTGGGCAACCTCGCTGTTTCGAGGACTAATAAATGCTGTTCGCTTCGCTTCCACGGGTCTCTTAGAGGCTCTGCTTGGCAATCGATGAAACTAAAAATAAGAACTCTCGGCTCCGCTGATAGCAATTTGTCGTCTTGTGCGCGTGCCCATCAGCATTGCTATTCCTGGGTCCATTAAATAGAAAATGAAACGACGCACGAATACATTATCTAGCAAGCGGTCGTAATGGAGTGCTAGGAAAAAGGTTCCTATGAGAAAAAAGGGTAAGTTTTTGCCCGCACATCCAATAAATGAATGCACAGTTCGATAAATAATTAGCATCCATATACTTATTTACTATGAATTATCAGAACTGAGGACATATTTTATCGTTTCATTATTTTCCTGTTTCGTTACCATTTTAAAATATTTAGCCAATTTCAAAACAATCTAAAACAGATACTGTTTTCTAAACATGACAAACCCATTCACTCTGTACTCCCAATAGGTTTTCTCTACGCAAGTAATATCTGATATTTTAAGAAAAGTCACACTTTTCGGAAGTATCTTCGCACACGACAAACATCCTGGAATAAATTAATTTTTGAATGGACTAATTTTCATATACCTTAGAAACTCTAGAGATAACTGTAAACAAAGTATACAATCGCTTTCTTGAATTCTTAATTGTATGCATTGGCGGCTGAAATCAAGTGGAGGCCCCAAGCGGTATACAATTTTGGAGTGCTCAAATTCAAGTTAAAAATAGAAGTTGCGAGAAAAGACTTGCAAAAAATATTAACAAGAAAGAAAAGTAATGAAAATTTCATACCAAACACATTTAATTTGCAAAAAAATACTTTTATATGACTTTTCCTCTGGTTTTAATATCTTGCAAAACCATCATTAGTTTGGCGGCGTCAACGCGTTTTAAAATTTCCGGCTCAGAAAATAAAAAGGCCAAGTATTTAGTATTTCTTCTCCCATTGTATTGCTGACACTATTTTTTTTCTCTTTAAAACTTAAAATGCTCTTTCTCCAGACGAATTCGATATGGGAATTGTAAAAAAACTTCAAAAAAATATTTCAATATTCGGAAAATATGCAAGACATTTCATTAGTGGCTCGATGTACGTGATGATATATATCGCCACTACTTACACTCGAGAATTCTTATTTTAATTTCATTAGGGACCGTAAATTGCTTGAGAGTCTCGTTGAAAAATGAAAAGTAATTTTTTGTAAAAGTAATCAATTTTTGTGAAAAAAATCTACTTATAATTTAATTATATTTTTGACAGTGTACCGATCAGAGCCACTAGTATTTTCAAGGTAGTGGAAAAATCTGTGCCGAAGTATTTCGCTTAGGACGCTACCACTTTGCTAAAGAGACATAGGGCCGTTAGAGTGACAAGTTTCGCGAGATTTCGACCGCTTCGTGCTCTATTTGTGGGTCCTAGCTTCGACACTTAGAGAGAGGCCCGGTCGAGCCTATGCTCCCGGTCCTCCTTGCTCGGATGTTATCTCGAATGCAAGGATCGAGCGCCCGCGAGCGGTCGTCGTTCGGTGCGTTGATCGTAGGTCAAAGTTATCGCCAAGCGAGCGTCTCAGGATCGTTCTCAGTGCGGACATCCCAAGCTTCCTACCATGGACATTGACGGAATGGCTCCCAAAAATATTGTGCTCTGCTTTCGTATCATCAGTTCCATTGCTTTCTAGAATAAAAAGAAAAGAAATGTTAGGTTGTTTGTTTGTGTGGTTGGTTGTTAGTGATTCCGGGCACCTCAACTACTGAGATCATTAGTCCCGTGAGTGTACTGCATGGTTTTTCTCGGGAGGTGGCGGTGTTTTTCCCCCGCTGCATGGCGAGATCCGGCGCCGACCTACCGTCGGCTAGCGGGGTTTTCCCTAACCAGGTATCTCCCACCAGCGGGACACCGCCCCAGCAGGGACAGGCTGTAATCTGCCGGTCTCCCGACATGTGTGGTGGTGTAGTGCATGTTATTGTATGTGTGTATAAGGGGAGAGGATAGGACCAGAAAGAGGTAGGAAAGATCCCGCGTGGTTTAGGTTTGATAGGGTACTCCTCCGGCATTCGCCGGGTGTTGATCGGAGAAACAAGGGAAAATTACCGATCAGAGCAGTCGCCCCCTAGAATTCTCCTCCAGAAATGTTCGGCCATGCCGGATAATTTGCAGAATGTTCTTCTCTCCGTTTCCGTTCTCATTCTCCGAAAGTTCGTAGAAGTTTATGTGTAATGTTCACAGAGTTTATGTGTAATGTTTAGAAGAGTATGTGTTTATAAACGTATGTGTATGTATTGCGCACTGTCAATAATGTAAAGTGTTCCGTTATTGTAGAGTGGCTAGTTATACTTACAATTAGTATTTGCAGCCAATTCTCCGAATCGAGTTAAGATATAAGACAAAGTAGATTTAGATTAGTTTGTAAGTATCTACATGGTAAGCTAGGCCATATATCTATGTGAATAGTATTTAGGAATAAATATTTATATTTTCATCACGGCCGAACCTTTACTACAATCGCAATCTGCGTAGTTTTCTATTGCCTTTTTTTTTACATTAAAGACGCTAAAAGCAAAATGTGGCGCAGCTGGCGACACCCGACGGCGCGCGCTCCGTCCGTCCCCCGGCCGCACTCGTGTGCGTTCTGCCGAGACACCTCGCGTGCGCGCCCGTCTGGTGTTCGTGCTCGCGTATATTTTGAGACCGCCACTCTCGGTTTCTAAAGAATCGTGATTGAAGTGTCAAACATGTACTACTTATCCCTGCTGCTGGTATTCTCTTGTTTGAGCAACGGATCGCTATTAACTTTCCAGTCTATCGTTCGGTGATGAGTGGTTTGCAGTTACGTCTGCAAACCGAGCTGTCGGTCATATTTTCATTCATTTTTCGTGCGCGGGCATCTTCTAATCTGCGTCAGCGTTCCAAGCGTTCCTATGGTTAATGATCGACGCCGTTTGCAGTGCGGTTGCAAAACTTATTGCGACGAGTGCGAGAAGAGTGTGAGGGTTAAATAGTGTTGCTTTGCTGATGTTATAGCCACCTACACGCATGCGAAAAATAATACATAATAATAAACTAATAATTAATTAATGAGAAAATGAGTGAGTGAGTATAAAAATGATACACACTACACATTTATAATTTATTTCATTTCAGATAGTTTTCCTTATCTTTTGTGGAAAAGACGCCGTATTCTTGTTACTGTTTTCATTATTTCTGTTGCGCGTCAATCTGCATCGGCCGATTGAGATGTGCTGCAGTGCACGAGCGCCCTCTTAACCCGCGCGCGTGTGGTTGCAGGGCCGCCCCCGAAGGAGGAGTGCCCGCGTCGCCCAGCGGCGCCAACCTCAGCGCCGGCGATGGCAGCGAGGTGGTGGGCGGGCCGCGGACGCCGCAACAGATCGCAGCGCAGAAGCGCCTGCAGCAGACCCAGGCCCAGGTGGACGAGGTGAGTCTTTTCCCCCCGCTTCCCTTCCCATTGCCCTCCTCGCATCCCCCTCTCTTTTCTTCCCCGGTATACTCCTCGCTCTCTCCTTTTTCCTCCTCGCTTTCCATCCCCCTCTCTCTGCTCACTTTTTCTCATCGCTTTCCCTTCTCGCGTTTCCTCATCGCTCTCCCTCCTCGCTTTTTCTCCTCGCTCCCCACCTCCCTTTTCCTCATCGTTTTCCCTCTCACTTCTCATCGCTCTCTCTTCTCACTTTTCCTCATCACTCTGCCTCCTCGCTTTTCCTCATCGCTCTCTCTCCTTGCTTTTCCTCATCGCTCTCCCTCCTCGCTTTTTCTCCTCGCTCCCCACTTCCCTTTTACTTATTGTTTTCCCTCTCACTTCTCCTCATCGCTCTCTCTTCTCACTTTTCCTCATCACTCTGCCTCCTCGCTTTTCCTCCTCGTATTTCCTCATCGCTCTCTCTCCTTGCTTTTCCTCATCGCTCTCCCTCCTCGCTTTTCCTCCTCGCTCTTCCTCCTCGCTTTTCCTCATCACTCTCCCTCCTTGCTTTTCCTCCTGGCTCTCCCTCCTCGCTCTCCCTTCTCGCTCTCCCTCCCCGCTTGTCCTCCTCGCTCTCCCTCCTCGCTTTTCCTCATCGCTCTCCTTCCTCGCTTTTCCTCATCGCTCTTTCCTTCTCACTATTCCTCATCGCTCTTTCCTTCTCACTATTCCTCATCGCCCTCCCTCTTCAATTTTCCTCATCCTTCTCCCTCTTCGCTTTTCCTTCTCCCTTTTCCTCCTACATCTCCTCGCACTTCCTCCTCGCTTTCGCTCCTCGATCTCCGTTCTTGCTTCTCCTTGTCGTTTCAGTCCCCCCTCCCAATCGCCGCCGCAAGGTTTTCTCTCAGTGCATCAAACACCTGCACGCGAAAATAATTCAATCCAATTTATTTGCAATCTATGTACACAAATAGGCCGTCAACACAAAGATAGAATGGCCAGTTATACTTACAATTAGTATTTGCAGCCAATTCTCCGAATCAAGTGTAATAAAATCGTAGCTGTACTTGGGTTTTTCTAACCTGGCAGTTGACGTAAATTAGATGTTATGGTGTCATCCAATCAAGAGCTAGAACATCATCACGGTGACGTCACTGTGGTGACGTATATACTCCGAATTGGGCGAAACCGTCAACAGCTGATTATGTCAACTGCCACGTTAGAAAAACCCAACTATATGTCAACCAAATTCCCTGAGAGTAAACCAGTTTATACAACCCAAAGCATGAATAAAATTCAAGTGAACAGATGATCGCCGATTCAGGGGCAAGGGGCAGGCCGCTCTACACTAGCGCCTGATATTTCCTCTTCGCCAGGGGAATCGCTCCCGTCCCCACCCCGTGCTCGTCACACGCCCTTTCTGTTCCACAGTGCAGGGGCACTGGTTGGCGCTTTCTTTGGGTATTGCAGTATATTTTATTATACACATTATTCTATATATTAACAGGTTAGACAATAATAACGTCCAGCCCGAATATTTTCTAAACGATTAGAGATATTCAGATGAAATTTTCAACAAACGATTCAGCTTTTTGGAGCCTCATTAGTTGTAGTTATTAGCTATTGATAGCATTTTTTTATTTTAAAGATAGTGGACTAACTTCATTTCTTAAAGGAACACTTATTTTTATACCAACAGAAAAGTCTTGAGAAGACAAATCCATCAGTACCTCATAAGTTGGTATTTGGTGAATAATTAACAGCACAAAAGAGTTTGAAATCTGGCTAAATCGTACGAAAAAGCAGGTACACGGGCGTTTGTGGCGGGGCACCATGTGCCTCAGGTGATTCCAAACCGCAAGGTGATTAGGACTGCAACGACCTTGACGACCACTTCGGTCGAATTTTCCTTTCAACAAACGTCCCTGCGAATCCCCTGTTCGTTACAATCATTCCAAGTACTGAGTTCACATTCCTTTCGTAACAGTCAATCGAAGTGGCACCTAACTTTACCGGTATATTCTCATTAGTAGTATCGGTCATCAGCCAGCATTATACATCTTCGATTTTTAAAAAAGTGCATGCTTTTATGAGGTGTGGGCTTGCCAAATTCACTCCACAGCAAACATAACGTCGCTGTTTTTTTTAAACTCATTGAGCGTCAATTCGCACGGTAGTTCCGTTCTCTTTACTTTGAACGGCTTCAGTAGATTTCTGAAAGGCAGTAAAAATTCAGAAACGTTTCTCTGATTGTAAACTGCTTCACTGTGAAAATCGCACTATTCCCGGGCAAGGGCGTATTCAACTGAGTAGCAAATTCATTAATAGAGATAGTGACATTTCATGTTTTTATATAACTTTCCAATTCTCTTCACTAGATCCTCGTGAATTTATAAACAATTTACAAAATAAAATAACTTTCAATGAAACTATTTTTGATAACACAAATGAGACGCAAATTTCTAAAAGTGTTTACGTCAACTCTCCACAGAAACAACTCTCCACGGAAACACAAAACTCTGCTCTGCAGACTTTATATCATTCTCTACATGGGACAAACGTATTTTATATCTTTTATATCTTGTATAAAGGCCAAAATTCATAACTTCAAAACAACTGGACATCATTTGAATAGCATTTCAAAATATTGAACAAAATATGAGACGAGCGAAATTATTGTTGCTGATGATGATGTAGTTTTTTATTAAAATACGTTAAAAATTAATTTCTTGACATACTAGAGGCTGATTGCTAGAGGCACATTAATTCACTGTCATTAAGGTTAATGATGCATGCCAATCGTATTTTTTTTAAAATCAATGGGACATTTGGAAATGAATACTAGGAACAAAAATTAATGCAATGTATTACACTATTGGTAACTGCTAATCACGTTTGCGGTAAGTTCTGCAAAAATTCTAATATATAAAAACTTTCTCGCAAGTATGGGTTTCGTTTATGTCCTGATTTGGATATGGTTGTCAAGTATCCTATAGTTAAAACGTTCTCCCTCAAGTTTGAGCATGCGTTTGCTACGATTCTGTTTTTGAGAAATTTGATTTACTTGTCGGAGATTACGTTCAAGTATTATCGGGTCTTAAAATTCCGGCCGATATTTCACAATCGCAGGAGCTGAATACGCAGCTAACTACGCGCTTCATACTTGAAGGTGCGGCGGGTTGCCTGTCGCTTCTGTTCAGGAGGGCTTGAATCTTGATAAACGCGAGTCATCATCAACTACGCCCTCGCGTGTCCATTTTAATTCAAACCACGCATTAAATAGTCCGATACTACAGAGCTTCCCACTTAAAACCGGCCCGTGAGTTCCCCAAGGAATAAGCCTCTTTCAGAGAGATGAATAACAGCGCTTGCTGGCGGTAGAACCCAGAACTCGATGAACAGTAAAAGCACATCTAAAGAGTGACGATTTCTGAGAACAGTTACGATGCAATCACTTCTGTAAATAGTTAACTTTATTCGCAAACAAAAAACAAATTACAAACTATGCTGGAAATGCCGTCCTTCTGCTTCCAAATATTTTCTTGTTTGTGAAATTACATTCAAGGTAACGTGACGAAAATCATTATTTTCGATTCTTTGAATGCTTTCACGAATGTATTCTTTAATTTCATCAATGGTAGAGGGTAATAATTAACGAAGCACACGATGGAATCTTGAACTTTTCCTTCTACAGTGTTGTGACAACTTCCTAATAAACTTCTTTGGTCTCGCCAAATCCCCTGCTGAATGTCCTGAATAGCTTCTGGAGTGCAAACAAAAGCAGTACAGTTGTGTTTAACATTCAAAACTGAATCTCTTGTTCGCCTTTTTGAAATTAAATTCTGAATTGTGCTCTTCGTCGTCACACTTTTTTCTGGAATCTCACTATGAAAAACTTCCCGTGTTGCCTTGAATATTCCTTGTATATTCCTTCCCGTGTTGGAATATACGTTTCAACAATAAAAACTCTTTCTTGAAAAGAATACGGAGTTATTAAATATTAGGCACAAACGATAGCCGAAACACAAAGCCCACAACTGTCAACAAACTGCTAAGTTCCGCAGGAGACCAAACGATTTCTAGTCCAGTCGCTAGAATTCGCTGTCCATCGAAAATCAAAGAACAGAACACGCTTCAACGGGGATTTACGTGGAACATCCGGTAGCACGAAAAAAGAGTGAAAATCTCAGCGAAATCGGTCGAGTAGTTTTTGCGTCTATATTTGAAAAGCGGTAAGCGGACTAAGCGACCGTGTGTTGCCCCGGTATAAATACCGGTATAAATCCCTCAATAAATTGAGAGCCCCGAATTTTGCAATAATTTTACAACAATGTTAACATTTCATATGACTCTTACTCCTCAAGCAACGCACTTTTTTCAGAACCCTAATGAAATTGGTGCGTAGATTTCTTGTGTGAAAGTGGTGTCGATATATCAAAACATCCAATATAGGAAAACATTCCAAACAAAGTTTTGATTACAAACTTTCTTTTTTTTTTTCAGAGGAAGCATAGTTTCTGGAAATTTTACAAAAACAAGAACTTTTTTCGAGGTGAATGATTTCTTTGATAATGCTATTTGCACTATCAAACTTCATTTCAATCTAGCATGAATGGCTACACCTTCCCGGTCAACGTCCGATGCTGCCTTACTCGGTCCCGCATATTCCTCTAGCTCACATTCATCTTGATGCGAACCAAACCCTTTTGTTTTGCCTTTCCTCTGCATTTGTTTCCCTACAGTTTCCTTTCAGATATCTTTCCTGGAAAACAGTCAAGTTCAATCACACAATCAAACAGATTTCATTTTATCCCAATTAAAGTTATTTATAATATTTTCCAAAACACTTCAAATGATCTGGTTCTCACCTCTAACACGAGTTCTAGGCCTAAGCATACACCAAATGTGTTTAGATCTTGTCTAAATATATGATAACGTTTCATTCGTAACTATGTATGTACTAATTACTCTTTTCATTCTTTACGATCAAGAGTCTTCCTTGCATTTCGAACGTCTTCCATGTTTTTGCATGGCCCGATTTCACATTCGTCACGAAAAACTTGGCTGTTTACCTTATTAAACATTGTTTTTCCTTTTTGGTATTTATAATCAATAATTATCACAGACACGACCATTTAATTTGCTAACCGTGTTTTCCAGACCTTAGCTTTAGGTTGGACGCTAGTAGTCTTCTCTGTTCTCTAATTAAGGAAATTCTTCCAAAATCTTTCTAAGTGGTCTTCATAATTCACATTACGACATGTACTGAAATATTTACCGTCGTAATCCTTCCGTGTACCTTCCGTTATACTCAACACATCGTTGCAGACGGGTCAAATATTTTTCAAAATCACCACGGTGCTCCGACTGAGATATGAAAAGTAAAGCTGTTTTGCGAATTTATGGCTTGAATGCGTATAAAAGGCGTTCCAGCGATGGTAAATTTCTCTCTAAGAAACAATCAGAAGACATCACCAAGCAAGATCAGGACGGTAGGGTGGCGCAGAAGTATACGCAGTACAGAAAAAGTTATGTAATGCTGCGGAAAATCTATTTCGAAATTTCAGGAGGAAGATCACATCACCTCCCGATAAGAAACATGCACTACACCTACGGAACTAATTACCTCAGTAGTTGACGCGCTCGGAATCCCTATCAATGAACCAATCAATCAATTAAGTTTTCTCTGAAAATGAACTCAAACTTCCCCATTTAAAAAACGCCATTTTCTCAAAAACGGCTTCAAATTTTTTCTTCAAACTTTTCGTACGGATAATGCTAATTGCACTGTTTAAGATGACATAAAATTCATTTTCTGTATTCTTTTGTTTTTTAAAAATTACGCAAATGTAATTTTTTTAATAACTCTCACGCCGTTAATGTGCACATTTCCTACGATTTGTATACTTTATTGCATTTGTGAGATAATGTGTTTCAAATTATTTCCAATGAAGTTTTTCGAAAACTCAAAAAAATTCTGTGAAAAAGAGCCCCAAATATTGCATTTACAGTAACGCTTAAACGCCATTTTCTAAAAACGCGCTCCAAATTTCTCAACGAAAATTCCCATGTAGGACGAGGTTTTACTCTTCTATAATATTCTTATAGTAATATTTAGGTTCTACTGTAAGGAAACCGAAAAATTTAGAATTTCTTTTAAAAATGCACTCTGAGCGGCGATAGATGGCAGCTGGCAAGAGGTGAGGCAAGAGCGAACAGCTAGCCCAGATCAAAGAAATTAGATAACTAGCTAGTACGAGAAAGTCTGTGCCATTCTGTAGCACCTCTAGTTCTTTCGGTTTGTGCACAGTTGCGCGCGCTCGTAGGAAGATGCGTGTTCGTTGAAACGCTGCGCCCTCGAGATTAGTACCTTTGATCTTATTTTCAATTCTTCGAAACTCGGCTCAATCACACTAGTATCATAATATAATCATTCATGTTTCGACTATCAGGTATGCAATCAACCATCAATAGTCTCTCGTAGTTGGCAAAAATTGTGAAAAGTCACTTCCATGAACTGAAATCTTATACAAGAACAGCTGTATTGGCTCATTTTCAGTCAATCACACACAGTTCTGGCGTTTTTGGCATGGTGATGTAGTAATAAAATAACTTTGATCTTCTGTAAATATGCATGTCGGACGCTTTGGTCCATTCGGTGAGCAATTTCGCCGTATCATCTTTGCTTCTCATCTTCTGTTCCTGGGTGAGAGAACAAGGATTTCCCCCCCTCAGACCTTCCACAATTCCAAAAGGCAATGAAGCATTATGTCAATGCTGACAAGACTGATGCACTTCTGTACTAAGCATCTCCAATGCGATATTCTCCCACCAACTGTCACTCCTCACACACTCCTCCCGTGAATGTTTATGACGACCGGAGGACACCTTGGACCACAGTTCTTTTTAAACTCTCTTTCATCGTTAAATGTCCAAATCCATCAGACAATGGGCTTATGTGGCTTAGGGCTTCAATTGAAGTCACTGCAGTGCCTCTGATCGGGAGATTCCAGGGTTCGAGTCCCGAAGGTGGTAGGAATTTCAACACTAGCTTGTCAGCCGCTGCCTGGAGGAGAATTCTAGGGGCCGACTGCTCTGATCGGTAGTTTTCCGTGTTTTTTCCGATAAACACCAGGCTAATGCCGGAGCAGTGCCCTAACAAACGGGCCATTAATTGCGCTCCTTCCTCTTTCTGGTTCTTTCCTCGTCCTTACACAAACTTATAATCACATGCACCACACTATCACACATGTTGGGAAATCTGAGTCGCCTTCGCTGGAATCTTACCATTGCTGCGCACATTTATTTTCGAATCGGATTTTTTTTACCAAAACTGAGTATTTAACAGTGGGAACATGTTTTCATGCTATACCGATATTTATAATTACAACACACATTGTAGAAATCACATTCGCTTGGTATCAGTATCAACAGCTCACTTCAAGAAATACACGCATAATACATGCAAGTTACTTTACATTATATAGATGACATCGAATAATTAAAATCGATATACGAGTTTTAATGCAAATTAAAATATTTTCTGTTGAATTACACCATAATTGTTAGACTGTACTGAGCATTAAAAGGGATATAATATTGATTTTAACAATAAGTTATAATGCATTAGATATCAAGTGTGCTGGGTGATTTCAAAAGATTAAATATGGTTATAACAAGTATTGTGCTTTAGCTTCTGGATCAATGGAACCCATGTCGATCATTTTTTTCGCCGTTTCCCTTGATCCACTGATCTAATGATGAGATGCCTCGTTGCTTTGTTTTCTGAACATAAATGTAGCTGCAGATGCGCACGGTTCTCGAGCTCTTAGTTTCATAGCTATGATAGGGGTACAGTCGAGGGTTGGGTTTCTATTTTGTTAGCATCGCTATAAAATCAAATGAGCAAATAAGTTTTCTATTATTCGGGAGCGAAAATTTCTTGTATTCAAATGTTGCTAACTCAACTTTTGTTGTACTTTTATTTATCGTATCATTTACATGTATTGTAAAACGGTGGGATATGGATTCTGGGAGTCAATGTTATTATAATTCATCTCCCCATACGTCATATACCATTAATATAAACACCTATATTAATTACATTATTAATATAGTAATGTATTAATAATAAGTAATGATAATTATCAGTATTTCTCAGAAGTGCATGTATTTTTTCAAATAAACTGGGTTTAAACCGTGAATCACCAACCCTTTACTTACATCAATCTCTTTTATAAAATTGGTTTGCTTCGTAAACCCCTTAAATTTTTCTACAATATCACAACGCAAATAATGAATTGCACATAAATGACTTAAATATATAAATTAGGCAAAAATTATGGACGGAATCTTTGAAAAACATTGTTTATTAGATTATTTTTATTATTTATTTCATTACTTTTTGTACTATTACCATTTTTAATTTTAGAGCTTTTACAGTTTTCAGAAATAAAATCACATAGAACACATATTGCAAAAAACATTCGACTTTTATGTGAAGGATGTGTATTTTGAAGCTTTGTATAATAAAACTATTAATAATCAACTTTATTAATGTGTCGTTATCAATGACATCGACGCATATTCGGCGTCTGCCTTCCTCCAGAGTGCATCCAACATTTCAACCAGTCTTGACCTTGACCAGTCTTTATTTTGTACTTCTGGATTGGCGTGCTTACGAAACAGTCTCTCCTTTTTCACAAATACCTTCTTGGCTTTGCATGCGAGTCTTCACTTCCACCTTTCCTCTATTTCCTTTACATCCCTAGCTGCTTCCTTCACTGAAACTAATTTCAGCCAAGAATCAACAACAAAAGAAATCAGTTCGTCTAATGAACTATAATGTTCTATTTTGAATTTGTCTCTTTGGATCATTGATTCCCCGGGCACGTGCAAAAATAATATCTTAAATTTTGCAATGGTTCGAGGATACAGTTGGTTTTCAAAGGATATAGGACCTCTGTTTTCGCTCATGACACATATTCCCATTAAATTGAATTATGCATACAAGTAGCACGAGCGTTCTTGCAGGAATATGTATGAAAATATTCGCCCCGTGTAATAAAAACTATTTGCAAAGTCAAATCGTGTACAGATTTCGTCTATTATCTCTTATTATACACATCGTGGCAAAATAGACTCACTGCCGTGAGAATACGGAGAACGACCTTCCCCACAGAGAACAGAAAACATGCTCAGATAGTGAAGTTACGTTTATGTTCAGAAGCAAAACAAGGGGCTATCTCAGCATACGCTCAAAGAATCAGGGGAACTCAGGGAACGAAAACTCATATTCATATGGGGGTCGTTGACCCATATGCTGAGGTACAATACCTGTTACATGCTTATTAAATCTTTTAGAATAACGCAGTCCAAATGGTATCTTATTAGATACTTAATTTTTACTAACTACTACTTTAATACTACTTTAATACTTTTTAATGTATTCATTAAAAATATCACAGTTGCGACTATTCAGGGGAATATCCATTTCAGAAAATAGACCAAGTAGGTATTTGTTTTTGTTTTCGATTATGTTTACATCATGGAAAGCTTTTCGTTTCATTAATTATCAGTGGCTTAATATTTGTCCTTTCCCTTATTTTTGTCATAAAGCGGCAGTGTCGGTTTTCCTGGTAGATCCAATTGTTTACGTGTGTTTTTTACATTATTTGAGTCAAATTTACACATAAAACGCCGAGCTGTAGTTCTATTCTCGGTATCCATGCCACATGCCTTCCGATATATTTCACTCGATTCTGGAAGAGGCCATATGAATATATAAACTCTTCGCTTCAAAAAAACAGACATTTATTTTTCTTCGTAACAATACCAATCGTTTCCTATATGTGTTATCCTTTTACTTGACACAAAATGTGGATATTTAGGAACCTTTTCAACCGTCGTCTACTTTTTCAATCCTTCAAGAGTCGCTGATAGCTTTCGTTTATGGGACCCGCATTTTTGAATTTTTGGAGCTGTGTGTGTATTTTGTCTATTGGATGTGACATGATAAAATGTACAATTTTCACAATATGCTTATTTCAAAAACATGAAATGAGCTTCCAGCTTGTTAAAGCTTTGTTTCATTCCGTTTAAATCAACGTTCAACGCACCAACTTCCACTACCCCGCTCTCCCACCAAGCTTTGCACCCGGACGTACAATCAAAATGACTCGCGTGCAGGCTTGTCGGGATGAGTTCAGCGAACAAACATTGCATAAAACGACCCGATTGCCGATATTTGGAAAGATAGACCCCGAAAGATAGCGCTCTTAAGAATATTTCTATATATTAGTATTACTGATTGCAGCAAGGGTTACTGTCTAGAAGAATATTTCGGCACCTCTCTCTTGAGCGCATTCTTGATGCAATAGATTTTCGCGGGCCGTTGTCTCGTCTTGGGCGAGAGAGAGAATATGTGGCATTTGACTTACTATTCCGCTAGTTTCCCTTTTCTTTCTGTAATTTCATCACGGTGTTTGTTTCTCAAATTCTTTCGGTTTTCATGGATTTGGCGCGTACCCCCTCACGGCCATTCCATCCGCTCCGTGTTCCTTGCGGCCGCGTCTCGCAGCCTAAAACATTGTTACTTAACTAATGAAAGTTGGAGTGAGCGGCATCGAAACAATGCCTGACGGCATTCCACATCGGTATGGTAATTCCACAATACTAGTACAGTAAACTCTCGTAATCACGAATCTCAAGGGACTGAAAAATCAAGAGTTCATGTTAAGTTAGTGGTGCTTAACAGCACGTACTTTCTCACCTGTTCCTTCACAATACACGAAATACACGAAAAAACATGAAAATACACGAAAAGTACTCAAATTTTCGAAAAATTATACATGACCTTACTTCAAAATCTATCTTTAAGGAACAGATTTCATTAAGGGGAAAATCTTCATAATTGTAGTTGAAGTAAGATGCCGAACAAATTTTGAATTTTTGCAATTTTCGAAAAATCAGAGTTGTCAACTAAAATGAGATTTACACTATTCTCTTAAACGTTCTTCACACTATCCAACAACAAAATTTAATAAGAAACCATGGAGACACGTTTTTGAAAACTTTGAAAATGTCCTAGAGGCTTCGTGTAAAGTACTCCCCAAAATTAAAATATCGGTTTCAAATTCAAGGGCCCACGATTAAAGGGGTCAGATCGATTGCGGAATATCAGTTTTGGAGAAAATCGGCTGAACGGTTTAGCCGTTAGCGTTGTTCACAGACAGGCAAACAGACAGATGGACGGACGGACGGACGGACGGACGGAGGGAGGGACAGACAGAAGTTTTGCCGTCATTCGATTTTTCGGTATGAAAAGGGACCCCCAAAACATTGATTCTGGATACATCACGTGTTAGATGACTTTTTTTCTCTAAATCTAGCAACTGTATTTATTCAGTTTTTACAATGGCCCCGCAATAAGAGTTTTCTGACGAAAATTCACCGTTTTTTCGCACAGCATTACATAACTTTCTCTCTACTCCGTAGCGAGAAAGTAAAAATACGTGCTAATAGGGGAGTCAAATTTCATTTTTGGAAAAAGAATGTCTACATACTAAACATTTATAGTACATAGGGATATTCGTACTACTGTATTATATTTTGTATGTCGTCATAGAAACACTATATTATATGACATTCTCCTACATCGACAGCGATGCCAAGCACAGTACATCAATCTTATATGAGTTTGTAAGAATAACACAGAAAATGCAAACGGAAAGGAAATTACTGCACTGTAACGCGCAAAAAATGTTCGCACAGATCAATTTCTGGTGAAAAATTCCGGATAGGATAGGATTTCTTGATAGGATATTCATTACTGACGTGCAAGTTTGTGCGAGACATCGTTTAGGCGGCGGGTTGTTGTCGCCCCACTAACAGACTTGGAGTAGTGACTCGGACTAATGCCACAAGATGAGCGACCTTCAGTACCAAGCGCACACGCGTTTCGATTGATTGATTTATTCATGTTTCCGGGCGCGTCAACTGCTATGGTCATTAGTCCCGTTAGTGTAGAGCATGTTTTTTCTCGGGAGATGACGGTGATCTTCCCCCGCTGGATGGCGAGATCCGGCGCCGACCTACCATCGGCTAGTGGGGTTACCCCCTAACCAGGACTCTCCCACCAGCGGGGCACCGCCCCAGCCGGGACAAGCTCTAAGCTCCCGACCGGTCTCCCGAAATATGTGGTAGTGTAGTGCATGTTAGTGTAAGTGTGTGTGTAAGGGGAGAGGATAGGACAAGGAAGAGGAAGGACAGATCGCGCGCGGTCCGTGGCCCGTTTAGTAGGGTACTGCTCCGGCATTCGCCTGGTGTTGATCGGAGAAACCACGGAAAACTACCGATCAGAGCAGCCGGCCGCTAGAATTCTCCTCCAGACAGCGACTGAATTCGACCTAGCTGAAAAGCTAGAGTCGAAAATCCTACCGCCGTCAGGACTCGAACCTAGGACCTCCCGGTTAGAGGTGCTGCAGTGACATCAGTTGATGCACTGAGCTACCGCTACCGGTACGCGTTTCGAACAGGGCAGTTCTAGGTTGGGACAAAGGTAGCGACCTTGTGGACCTCTTCCTATGGGTGGTATACATAGATGATTGTAAATAGTTTGTGAATAAACTTTGCAAGTATCTTCTCGTCCCTTCCTTGTCACAATTCTGCGACGGCTAACAGGGAAACAAAAATAAAAATAAAGTGAGAAACTTTGAAATTTCGTGTTAAATGAAAAAATATATTGGCTAAAAATAGTTCGAAATTCGTGCTAAATGAAATTCGCGTTAACTAATAAAATTTCCTATAAAATCATGGACGTCGCTGCCGGGACTGAAATTGTGTCCGTCTTAATTTATCATTAACAACACTTATTCTAGTAATGTAATGGCTATTATGATCATTTTGTAAACAGGCTTTATTAAAAACAATTATATAAACCTAACCATAACAATTAAAATGATCTTAAATTGTTACAAGTCTCTGAAAAATTATTGAAGTCCATTATAAAAAACAAATCAAAGGTTTTAAATCATCACCACCGACCTCTAACCACCAACTTCTAGCAATTCTTAAATTCACGATGTTCTGGGCACCTCAGGATCGAAACGATAATTAAAATGGTTTCAGAGACTACGGATTTAAGAATATTTTTTTATTGTTATTTACATGATTGTTTTTAATAGTCTGTTTATTTAGTTGGTCGTAAAAACCTTTACACTCCGCAATATTTCTGATGCATATTTCTGCTAAACGGCCAGAACGACTCGATTGAGCCGAGAAAGACGGCAATAACAGACTCCGAAGGGGTGTAAGGTCATCCGATGAGCAACCGGCTAACCGCAACAGCGGCGAATGATCTCCCGAGTCTCAGGGATGGCTTCCCCTCAGGCATGCGCTGTCTCGGCCGCCTCAAAGACGCCTACGGCGAACCGAACAAAGCGAACCGTCTCCGGTGCCGTTATCATTAACGACGCAAGGCGACCGCAGGGACCTCAGCCACCGCAGCCACCGCAATTGCGGTGGTCCAGAGCAACCCACAGACCCCCCGTGAGCCGTTTCCAAGAACGTTAGCGACACTTCCGACAAGGAAGAGGCTGTTGTGTAGACGAAGACCACAAGCGCTGCGTTCAGTAGTTACTCGTATTCGTACATATTTGACAGGCAAAATGAGATTCAAACTGTAGAATTGAAAAGGTGTTACGAAAGAATTAACATTTGAAATTGAGTTTTGTTGTATACTAGATTGAAAATTCAAATGAAATACAGGCCATTCAACGCAAAGTAATATAAAGTACAAAAATTACTAGAATACTGAATCTTAGTAAAATTCGTTGTGTTCTTCGGGCAGAAAGTGTACCATATGTAGTAGGTATTGTGGACGTCTTTAATGTGTCTGACAACGTCAAAATTGGCATGACAGAAATCACGCCCCAGATTACCCTTTAACACATTAGGGTAAAGAATTATATCTATTTTAACGATATCAGACTTGATGCGTAGGTCATATAAATAACATTTTCAGAAATAGCACTTAGCCCCATATGAAGTTGCACTTTACAATTGACAATTGTGGAAGAAGTTGTTAACATGCGGTTTGCTGAAAGAATGGTTACTGTGTTCAATAATAATTACGATAATTAAAAACCTCGCAAATTAGCTCCCAATTTTGAACATATACAGATTGACTCATCTAAGACGTTTCCTTAAAAATCATCCAAACCGTTGCATATATCGGGTGTTGCATTTAACCTTACAAATGAAAATAACTCGAAAAATACGCATCTTATCAAATAATTTCCCAGACAAAAAATTAATGTCTCTGAGAGGAACATCTGCCTGACCGAAAATCAATCCTCCCCCACCATACTCCACCCCATCCCTGGGGGTGGGGCGGAGAGCAACTTTGAAAATTTTAATGGGAACCTCCATTTGTATTGTAATTTCGGATTTCACACTAAAAAGTACATAAGTTTTGTCTAAAACATTTTCTGGTCTGTAATAGATGGCGCTGTAATCTCGAAAATAAGATTTTTTGTAATTCTCGAGAAATTATGTTTGAATTGAAAAATAAAGAAACATCTGTTCAATATTTTTTTAAAAAAACGTATCTAATGGTAACACTTAACCCCCTGTCCCCAAGGTATTGGGGTGGGAGGTAACTTTCAAATCTCAAAAGGGGAACTCCCATTTTTTTTTAAAAAAAGTAGACGTTTAGTTGTTTTTTTTTGTTTCAGGATTAGTTAGGGTTGACATTTTCTTATAAACCTGCACATCCATGGTGAGAGGCGAGTGGACTCACCTAAAGAACCACTCGAATACTGAGAGGCGAGGGGAGTCCCCTAAAACAAATTCCCCGAAGGGACGAAAAAACAACTACGTCCGTGTCTTTTCTGGGTGATGCTAAAAGTAATTTATTAAAAACTTCAACGCTAAATAATCACGAATGAAAAGACCTACACGTTAAATCTAATTCATTAATGAAAAAATGGGGTTCCGTTTGAGATTTGAATGATTGATTTGATTGATTTTTTCGTGTTTCCGGGCGCGTCAACTGCTTTGGTCATTAGTCCCGGTAGTGTAGTGCATGTTTTTTCTCCGGAGATGGCGGTGATGATGTCCCCCGCTGGATGGCGAGATCCGACGCCGACCTACCGTCGGCTAGTAGGGTTTCCCCTAACCGGGACAAGCTCTAAGCTCCCGACCGGTCTCCCGGAATGTGTGGTAGGGTAGTGCATGTTAGTGTAAGTGGAGAGGATAGGACAAGGAAGAGGAAGGAAAGATCGCCCGCGGTCCGTGGCCCGTTTGGTAGGGTACTGCTCCGGCATTCGCCTGGTGTTAATCGGAGAACCCAGGGAAAACTAAACAAGGTATTTCGATTTGTCAGGTTAAATGGGACACTTTTATATTGAAATGCTTTCATTAAAACGAACGTATGCGACATCACACAAGAAGATGTACTCAATGTCCTGTTTAATTGCAAAGATATGACAAAACTTCGATTTTTACATTGTCGCCTTACTACGTACGTAGTGAAGTCTTGCAATGTTGCTACAAAAATTAGTTATTTTTTTCAACAGAAAAAATCATATTGTGAGACCGTGTTATCGAAAATTGGATAGCAAAAGACTGTCTGTGACTACTTGACTGACAGTTGGTTGTATGACCGAACGTCCGCCGACCCTACGCCTTTGGACACTGTTAGCACGTAACCGTTATAATCTAAAGTAAATAAAGGAACTGCTAGTTCAAAACAAATATTTTTATTCGGGGCGGAGGTACTTTACCGAAGCCTCAAAGTTTTCTCAAAAAGGGCCTCCACATTTTTATTTTAACCTTGTTCTCGGATAGCGCAAAGGACGCTTAAAAAATATCGCAGGTCTTATTTTCGTTAAAATCTGTGAATTTTCGAAAATTGGAAATATTCAGAATTTTTCGACTTCTTACAATTACAATATTAAAGATGGAGACTGTTTCTTGAATGACATTTTTTAAGACAAATTTTGAAATAAAGTCATGCACAATTTTTCGAAAATATAAGTTTTCGAGTATTTTTGGAAAACAATTTTTTCTTTAAATTTTGTCCTTGAATGTAGAAAAAGATGGTAAAAATGGTGCTGGTCCCATTTTCGGCGAACTAATAATAATATTGATGACGATAATAATAATAATAATAATAATAATAATAATAATAATAATAATAATAGTAATAATAATAACAATATTTATTGAGTCACATATACAATTTTAATCGTGTATGACGAGTTAGATTTGATATATGCAAGTGCAGATATCTTCCATATTATCTACTCTCTCCTACTCTGTATTTTCAACAATTACAAGAAATTAACATTGCAAACGTACAATATTGATGATAGAGACTTCTGAAATGAAATCTGTTCTAAAAAATTGATCTTCAAATAGGGACATGTATATATTTTGAAACAACCGAGTAGTTTTTGCGAATTCGTGCTTGAAGTTAAGACGATTTATTTTTGAAGGGTCTCAAAAACGGTTCAAATTTTACTTTATCGCTCTTCGTATTGTAATCGTGCGTCGGACAACAGCGAATTGACGACAAAAAAAATTATTGCTGGGCTCTGGTAACGAAAAAATGGATAAAACGTGTTCCCATTTATAGTAAATTATTTCCTCTAACACATTGTGTAGTCAGAATGCAGATCCCTGACACCGAAAAATTGATTGACGGCAAAACGTCTGTTTGTCGATCTCTCTGTCAGTCTGCGGTTAACGCTAGCGCCTAAACCGTTCAGCCGATGGCCTCCAAAGCTGATATTTAATCCCAATCTATTTAAAGGAACACAAGTACCTGCGACGATATTTTAATTTTGGGGGTAATTTACATTTACATACTTTACATTATTCATGTTTTCAAAATTTTCTCTGGGAAGGTATAGAACACCTAAATATCCTCCCTGGGTCACACCAAAATTTACTGTCGATTCCTTTCCCAAGAATCTCTCCAACTCTAACTTGAACGACTCCGACGCTGATCTTATCCTCAACGAGATTCTCAATAAATATCAAGATCGCGATGTCATCCACATCCAAGATACGCTGGAAACAGACAGAATGGGCTTATACATCCAATCTCCATGGAAGACCTTTCATATCAAGTTTAGGAACTTTGCAAGTAAAAATAGCGCTTACAATTATGCTTTCCTAATGTCAATGAACCTTGTCAAATCCAACCCAACTAAAAAATGTATTATTTTATCAACATATATACCGAATGGCATTAAAGTTTCACCCAGTAATTACCTACAATTAATCTTCACCAACCTGCTTGAAATCTGCAAAGAGACAGCTGACATGTGTATTCAACCTGTGGTGATCCACATTACAAAGAATGTAGAAGCAAGAACTCCGATTAGCAGATCACCCACACCTATGTTGCTTATTGACTTTGAAGAGAAAGTAAACAACAAAATGTCTTACACAATTGAGGATTACGTGAAGTTTACTGGCAAAGTCATGAGAAAGATGTGGTCAAACCAATGGAACAATCTCAAAGCAAGCACAACGCATAAGAAAATTGGTGAATTTTTTGCCCTCAAAACTAATGAAAATCTCTCACGTCGTGAACAAATAACTCTTTCACGCATCAGATCCGGCCACACCAAATTTTCCCATAGTCATATACTAGAGAAAAATTCCATCCCAGTATGTACCTCCTGCAATTGCCCGCTAAACATTAATCACATCCTCCAGGAATGTCCCCAATTCAATTCTGTTAGACCTCAATTCTTTGATAAGGAAATATTTAGTGCCATTCTAAGGGATAATACTTACCAAAGTAATGTTTTAAAATTTTGTAATGAAATAGGTATTTCAGGAAATATTTAATTGTATTAGAATAACGTAATTTTCTATTCCTTTTTTGTAGTAATTAACAGTTATGTAATTTTTACGTTTAAGTTTTGTTTTTATATCCATATCATCTCTGTACTGTAACCTCAATTGTAACCTATATATTGTAAAAACTAAAAATTGACAATGTAAAATATAATGTATTGTATTTATTTAGTCGCTAATGACCTAGCCGTTGATGCGACTTAAAATAAATTAAAAAAAAAAAAAAATTTTCTCGAAAATGACTCCAAATTTTTCATTAATCTTAGTCCTCGGATAGCGTAAAGGACACTTAAGATAAAAGCACATGCCTAATTTCGTTGAAATTCCCGATTTTACGAAAATTTCATAAGATCTTTTTTTTCTCACTGCAACTATAGTATTGAAGATCGAGATATTTTCCTTCATGAAGACTGTTCATCAAAAAAGTCTCTAAATAAGGTTATGTAGAAGTTTTCGAAAATATGCAACAAATATTAAACAAGCAGATTCGAAGTTTCATATTGGAATTCGGTACCCTTGTTAGCATTGATATTATAAAGAATGTGGCACAAAATGAGCCCTTCTGGAAACAGTCGTTTAATTCAATTACACGGTTGTTGTAAATAATGTATCGTTATTTAAAAAAAAGAAACAAATACATTTTCTCATTTTCTTACTTCAAAATATAATAATGCTCAATGTAGAAAACAACACACAAATAAAACATTCTTTCTGTTGACAGGTTGTTGACATAATGAAGACTAATGTGGAGAAGGTGCTAGAAAGAGATCAGAAACTCTCCGAACTGGATGATCGAGCAGGTAAGATTCACACATTAAACGTTTATTTATATTGCCTACATTGGGACCCGAAAAAGATTTGTTGGGAAAAGTATTGCGCACTCAAAAAGAAACAAGAAAGATAAATTGTTTTTGAAATCCGTTTTTGTTTTAGTCTTTCCTGTTGTGAATGACTTCCCCTGAGTATTTTCCTGGCTAGGGATATTAATGCATAGAAAATATTATCAATAATCACTGACAGGATCTCCATGCAATATCAAATGCTAAAACATGCATGCAAACATGCACTATCAAATAGCCAAACATGCACGATGCAGAGTAAGAACTGAAAAAAATGAACAAACAAATTTTGGTCTAGTATATTTTTTGTGTTATTGGCTTTTGTAACAGTGAATAATTAATAATGTTTCTAAATTTCACTTTGTCAAATTCATCTTATTGTTATAAACAAGTGTTTTTGAATGAAGAAAATGCTTTCAACGTCAAAGGACGTAATTAGAACATACTTGAAAGATGAAATCTGAGCCAATGTGACGTAATTTCTGCATTCTCTGATTTTTCACCATTAATAATGTTGTTTTTTACATTTTCTGAGCAAATTTCAAATCAGGATTTGGATTTAATACGTCATATAATTTCTCCTCAGCGGCCTTACACCCACATCTCCAAAATCTAATTCCAAAGATATTTTAATTTCTTCAACAATTCTTAATGACTTCACTAAAGGTAAACTTGCTATTTCTAATCTCTAAATTGCTGTAATCAATTATACAAAATTTTATCTAATATATTTTTTATTTTTTACAGACATGACTTTTGAGACATTTATTATTATTATTATTATTATTATTATTATTATTATTATTATTATTATTATTATTATTATTAAATACTAAATATGCTAGATAGAAATCTAAATATGGATCAATAATTGAAAAAATGTCCCAAAATGTATTATGCATTAACGTCTCCCCAAAACTACAAAAACTTGCAATTTTTTGTCATTAATGTTATATGTTTACAAAGTTTGAAAGCTCTTGAAGGTAAATAAAAACACGCATTTGCATAGAAATTCTGTCGCTAATGCCAAGCATCTCACGATACCAAATACAATGTCAGAAATGTTCTTAGATCTTCCTAACTCGATCGTGGACAGGTAGCCTTCGGCAAGTAGAGATAATATAAACGAGGTTCGTGGTATTTTCATTAATAAATCTTCGTGCGGGTTGATGGAAACTAATTATTGTAAACGGCTGCCGTGGTAAAATGGTTGCCACGTTTTAAATATTAGTTTTACTGTATTCCTGAAAATGACTGAGTTTAATGAAAGCTGTGGAGGTCTTTGCATTATCAGAAAGTTATATAATTCCAAATTATCAAAATTTGCAGATATTTTCGTCCATGCTTAAGACGCAACGCGTCTCGCAGTAATTCACAAGAAGAATGCACGAATTTCCTAAGGATACTGAGATGACGTGAAAGAGTAGTTCGTCTCTTTAAAAAAGATAAATGTAAAAAAGTTAAAAATAGGTTAAAAACAAGTGGGTCACCGCACCACCAGGTCACGTAATACGCCACTCTATTTGTCGTGCCAGAGGACGAAAATTTTAATCTGTTCAACCTTACTCTAAGCTCAATACCTTATTTTTCATCAAATTAGCAAACATCAGATGCTATATTGGGGAAGTGAAATCCATTTTGTTCTGTTCAGTAACAAAAGGTCAACTGAAGAACCAAGCTACTAATTTGTTTTAAATGCTTGGCATCAGTGTACATAAAAATAAAAACAACTATTCATTCATTCAATTGTCGGATGTTTCGATATGGTTACTTGAAAAATCCGTAACTAGTTTCTAAGTAATGCTGGCAGCTATTGGCATTATTTCAAATAAAAGTTAACACATATGTTAAATTAGTTAATAGAAAGTGAAGAGGTCACAAATCTGTTTTATTTCACTGTTGATGCAATGAAATGCTCTCTATGCTCTTAACGGTTCGTTTTGTATATTGTTAAAGTGTGGGAATCCCATTGGCAAATGAGATGACAAGTTCTAACCTATGAACAGACATAGAATTGCTTGTGCAAGTTGATACAATACAAAGCCAACATGCACAGTTTACAGTGCGCAGCGATTATTAATAAGTGCAAGTCGCTGTTAAAGACGTAAAGAAGACATTAACATAGAAAATTCGGTTCAAAATTAATCTGGAAGTGCAGAGAAATATTGCGATATAATTGATACTGGGTTTTTTTTTCATGATTATCAAAAATATCATCACATCAGCTCTGATAAAGTAAAACAGATTTGGAACAAAATGTGTAAAGCTTTTCAGTAAGGTGATATCTCCTTGTAATTGCCAAGTTGTAGAAAATGTTTCATCTCTTCTGAAGAAAATATAATCATTGTTAAAATGCTCACGTTCATTTGTTACGTCTTCGAATTAATTCCTTTACATTTTATATCACTTGAGGACATGTATTATTTTCATAAAGTACGTTGCCATCGAAATATGAAACTTCAAATATGAAACTTTAATTATGAAACTTCAAATGATATTTTTGGCCGAAACTCTACCTAAATCCTTGTTTATTGTATTTCTGTTTTAGATGCACTTCAACAGGGTGCATCACAATTTGAACAACAAGCTGGCAAACTGAAGAGGAAATTTTGGTTGCAAAACTTGAAGGTATTGTTACTTTGACATTAGTTATTCTTCTCTGGCCGGTTGAGGTCGGAGACGGCCGGAATATATTATTTTTGATGATTTTAAACGTAAATAATTCGGAGGCGAAAAAGTCCACCCCGTTCAATCTACTTCCATTTCATTACACTAATAAAAAGGTTCATGTATTGGTAATACTCATTGTCTAATAATTTTAAAGCATTCACAATCTTCAAATCGTCCAAATATCATCTATATGATTATTACATATGCTTTCATATGATACATCTATATGAAAGACAACGTTTGGCATTTACATTTACATACATCATTTCGTCGGTCGCGCCTGAATACTATGTATTAAATTATCCGCAATTCATCATTTAGTATCAGTGATAGTAGTACCCTGATTTTTTAATGGTGACTGTTGGTGCTGAGTCATCCTCTATGTCCTTATCTTTAGGTAATGAAGCAATTAACACAGTTCCAAATATCCAGTACTACTTGTTAATACTGAAGTTTGTCAACAACAATTTATCACTAGTCTCTTTT
Organism: Teleogryllus occipitalis; assembly: GCA_011170035.1. Lineage (NCBI taxonomy): Eukaryota > Metazoa > Arthropoda > Insecta > Orthoptera > Gryllidae > Teleogryllus > Teleogryllus occipitalis. Next base: position 63,866 of record BLKR01009520.1, read on the forward strand.
CAGTCGACATATGTGCGACAATGTAGTTTGTATAGCATCGTGCAAAGGAATAGTGCTATACAATGTTTGCCTTCTTCTAATTACTTGTACTATATTATACTGATCGTTCTTAACATTGTAATAAGTATTTGAACGTTGTTTCATTGACGATTGAGTTCCTTGAATAACATATTCGTGTTATTTTTGTTGTTTCGCCTAGAAGTTTCATTTTATTTGTCGTTAGCTTGCATTAAGAAACATTTTCAGTAAGTTAATTTCGCATAGATGCTCTTTTGTGGCGCAATCGACTCCACTGTATTTTATATTGACTCCGTTCCATGAGGAAAGGATAACCCATTAGAAACAAACTTTCAATTAAACGTCAACATCAGTGACGGCTCGTGGATATGCCATTAGGGTGTGCAAAGATTCTCTTCTTTCTCCCACTCTCTCTCTCTCTCTCTTCTCTCTCTTCTCTCTCTCCCCCTCTCCACCTTTCTCTACTTGTCTCTCTCTCTTCTCTCTCTCACCCCACTCCCCCTTTCTCCCCTTGTCTCTCTATCTCTCTCTCTCTCTCTCTCTCTCACACACACACACACACATACATTACATGCATGCATTTACACACATTAACATTAATAAAGACAATTAAACACAGATCATCTTATGAAGTCTGATAGCATGCCGAACAATTCCATTCCATTGTTTCTTTTAAGCAAATTTTTTTCTGTGGCTTTTTCATTCAAATCATTGATTTCTTACGTTTCATATTTTCAACGCTATTCATTGTTAGTTGTACAAACACTTTTGACAGAAAAACGAACTCTCTGATTTCGGTTCCTCAAAACACATTGAAACGTAGCCTAATACTTACGTTTACAAAATACACTTGGGGTTTGAATACTTCGGAATGGTTTTGTAAATGCAACTCACTTTAAAACACAAGAGAATACACATATTATATACAATTAACATTTTTATGAATGCAACACTGCACAGCAATGCGTTCGCGTTTCGCGCGCTAGTGTGAAAGCTCATTTAAGTAGAAAGATATCTCTCACTTCGTTCAATGTCACTCTTACTTCTGTTAAAAAGTTGTGCTACTCGAGTGCTATATCGTGGAGACACGTCAAGACATTTCCCGAGATCACCACTGCGCCGGCGCCGTAGAAGGAGCACCGCGGCGGGATTGCTCCAGCCCACCATAAGCCACCGTTGTTCCCCCTCCTTCCCCTGCAGCCCCGCGGCAGCCTAAGACGCCGTTTCGTCGGTCGCATTCTCCGCAGGTGTGCTTCCGCAGGTTTTCACGAAAGAAAGGCGGACGGATCGGCAATTGCAGCTTCCTAACGGCGCGTGTTTTGAGATACCATGTTTCGTAAATGCTATGAGAAGACTTATATTCTCCTCTTGTTAAGAGATGTTTAAGAGAAATGGCACTGAATTAATTTGGGTGTGCACATGCGAACGTGCAAATACCCCCGACATGCATGGTCAACATGCATAAGGAATCCATATTTACGAACTTCGATTTTCTTTAAGTCCCTCCCACAATAATAGCCTTGTGTTTACGAGTATTAATGCGCGGGGGAAGCGATGACTTCTGAAGCCTCGTCTGGAATTCGCGACAGCCAAGGATATATGCAAAGCAAAATAAATTAATTACATTTTTATTTAACGTCAGAAGAAAAGTTAAAATGTGTATGACGTACAATGTGGGAGAAGTGCAATCTGTGCCCGTTTTCTTACGATCTGGAATACCTATTCTAGTCTCCATCTGTAATAGCACCGTTTGGCACACTTTTTTTTCTAGAAATAACTGGAAGCAAAAATCATAGATGGGCATTCGAATCCCGATAATATTAAAAATTTGACAATACCAACCTTGGGCACTTTCTTCTTGTTTCTAATGCAAATGATTTCTTTGAAAGACCAAACTATTTTATCCATCTCTACTCTTAAGGTTTCAGACGTTTTTGTTGTTTTTTTTACTTTAATATACGTCATATCAATTCCCAATAATGTACGGGCAAATATTAACTTATTTTTTCAGCTGAGAGCACAAATAATATATTATCAGAATTCATTGTTGTGAAATCTATCCAGAAAGGAAACTTTCACTTCAGAATTATATCGTTTTCCGTTCAACCCTGTACACTCGTTTAAATAAAAAATTAATTAATACATACAAATTCAAGAAACGTCGTTATAGGTGCAATGAATTTTCAGATAGATATTTCATGGTCTATCTTAGGATCTTACATCAATCTAGCGGATGGCTATCAGTTTGCGGTAATTCTGACTAGGAGTAGATTTTGATGACCTAAAACATTACTAAAAATGACTAATAAAAGGCTCTAAAATGTTTTTAAAATGCCTCGAAGCAAAGAAAATTTACGTAAAAAACTTGATCAAAGCCAATTCAGATAGACAACACAAGCTGTTTGATATATTACTGATGTAATCCAGCTTCTTCCTTTCGTTCAAGTGAACTCAGCTTGCAAACTTTTGGCTTAGGCTGGGTCAGGAAATATTTGTTTTTAGTCATCGTGGAATCCGCGGAGCAGACAATGGTGTTGCAGGCGTCACAGGAATATTAGATTACATACTACTGACGTTACAATTCCTGAGCGAAAAAAAAGTGAATAAGCTACTTAGGAATTCTGTGAAGAGCACTTATTGCATCTCGTAAATATTATTTGAAGCATGTACCATTAAAATGATATTGTGGTCGCAGCTCTCCCGACCACAATACTAAAATCGATAAAATCTGCGAAAAATGCTTCAAAACTGACGAAATTGGTAAACAAAAATGGCGAAGAAGTCGAAATCGAAGACAAATGACGGAAAATGTCACGTATAAATGGGTCATTTCCTTTTGTCATAACATAAAATGAATTTCTGTACTAAAAGGCATCGTTCTAAAGCAAAAAGAAAAAAAATGGCATTTCGTTAAAATCCCCCCTACTAATAACCCAGGTTACTTTCGAGTATGTGACCCGCAATGCATCTAGAGGAAAGAGAGAGGACAGAGGGGGAGGTGGAGCAGGGCGGGGTGATGAAGGGTAAGGTGGAGAAGTGATCGGCTGAAAAATAAAATTATTCTAATTTTACACTACAAATGGAATCCATATCTTTTTCTGTCTAATTGATGATTGTAATAAATACATATCCAGGTAATGCCGGGTACTTCACTTAGAATTAGAGATTTCAGATTCCCCATACAGATAGCACAAACGTTAAATTTTATCAAAAAATGAACGTTCAATACAAACAAACAAATTTCTATTGATCCTCTTAATGAATTCCAATGTATGCAATGCAATGCATGTATTCACAACGACAAGCTTCAATGCTCTACCGAGGAACTTATTACATAAAAAAGAAAATGATATAAAAATCGTCAAAACTACAGTCTTTTCAATTTGTCGACGAAAAGTATGTTCGCAATATATCCACCAAAATCGGAGATCAAGTAGCTTTTATGTTTGAACAGTGTAAGTTTTTTACATTGGGATCATCAGAAGTGTTTTTAAATTCTCTCATTTTAACGAGAATTCCTTCTCTCTGAACGCCCATGAATCTACAAGCGAAAGCATAAATAATTGTTCAATTAACAACAAACAACAAAATATTACGTTTGATTACATCACGTTATTACAAATTCCCCCACCGTGTTGCATGGTCCCCGAGAATACATATATAATGCTTAGGCCAAATCGCTGATCTCTTAGAACCGTGACGTAACTGTAGAAAAATTAATTTTACAACACAAGCAAAATTCTGAAATAAAATACACTGAACCAACATTATACCCACAGTAATAGTTATGGTTCCTTGTACCATGGTCTTACCGAGATCTTGTTAGATGTCCCTACAAATAGAATTTCTCTGAGACATTGTACTCATCCCCTTTCTTACAATTGTGACATTGTTCCCCTGAAATGTATAAGCATTTTTATCATAATTAACAATTATGAGACAATTTAGATCAGTCACTTAGATAATCAATGTCTCAAGGTCCAAATGAGACAATAGTAATCTATTGAATATTTATCAAATGACAATTCTACATTTAGGCGGTTATTCCGCTGTTGCTTGCTCTTCGTTGCCCAGAATACCATAGAAGACACTAGTGATAATGTTCTACCGAAAACGGGAGAGCTTCTTGCACTAACACCACACAATAAACAGAAGCGTTGTTCTTCTCAAATGACGTTTCAACAAAAACGTAACTTCCCCACGCGGACCAAAACAACAAAACAATTCAATCGATATTTCTATAGATATGTTCAGTTTCTGCATGAGTTCTGACCTATTTACCTTCTTTCGCACAATTTAGCAGTTCCATCATTGCTCTATTAGATCAGCGGTGTGTTCTGTGATTATTCATATTTCTGAAAAGGCATCGCAGCCTTTATTGGCATTCTTATTGCTAACTTCCAGAAATGTGTAGATTACAACGCTCCAAAGCTCCAAAACACGATATACAAGTACATAAAATGTCTAGATAAGCCCAATAAACTTTTTTTTATTCAAATATTTTCTGATACAGCATACATAGCCACTTTAATGTACGTAATAGATAGCCATACATACATAGCCACTTTAATGTATACAATAATATACAGACAAAAATAAGAGGGAGGATGACCCCACTGGGTTCCCCTATAAGAAATCAGGTTGGGGTGCTTGGGAATTATTGCGGTGGTTTGTGGAATGGGTGAGATAATGGCGCTTATGATATGGAAAAAGCGTAGGAGTTACGGAGGGCGGAATTTATCTTTGGGGAATCTGGACGGGATGCGGGTTAGATGAGGATGAGTGGTTTTTCCTTGTGAGAAAATCGGTTGGAAGGGAAGGTTATGAAGCTTGTTGTAAAATCTTTCGAAGAGGCGGGCGATGTGCTGGGCGACTGTAGGGAATTTCAGATCATTGTGAATTTGATCATTAGATATGTACCATGGGGCATTTAAGGCAGTGTGGAGGACTTTATTTTGTAGGGTTTGGATGTGCTTTATTGTTGAGGGGGCGGCACCTCCCCATACCGGTGCAGCATACGTAATTGCAGGGCGGACTAGTGATTTATATAAGTGAATGGTGTTTTTTAAGTTAAGGGAAGACTTTCTATTAATAAGAGGATAGAGTTGGCGAAGGGAGGAATAGGCTAGATTTAGGCGTGAACGTATATGGACTTTCTAGATTAGCCGAGTGTCTAGAAGTACTCCAAGGTAAGGGATAGAAGTGCTGTGATCTGCCCATTTGAGGGGAGTAGATATATTTGAGGGGAGTAGATGGGTGAAGCAGGCGGAATGCGTTTTAGGGTGAAGGTTTTGGCAATGCATTTAGAAGGGTTTAAGTTAAGTTGCCAGTTAGAAGACCAAGTGGAGAATTCATTTAGGGATTCTTGAAGGGAAGAACAGGCATCTTCGTGAGAATGATTGGAAGTGAATAAGACTGTGTCATCTGCATGTAGGGCCGTTTCGGTGGAGGGGAGACTGGGGATATCGTGGGTGAATATGTTGAACAGCGTTGGGGATAATGGAGAACCTTGAGGGACTTCTGCAAGGATCCTAAATGGTTGGGATAGTGAGTTGTTTACTTTTACGGCAAAGGATCGGTTGTGGAGGAAGTCTTTGATGATGTTGAATAGGTAGTCGGGGGTTCCAAGGAGGCGTAGTTTATAAAGCAGGCCTTCGTGCCAAACTCTGTCGAAGGCTTGGGAGTAGTCGAGGAAAATGGCAGTGGTGAATTGCTTCATTTCAAAACCTAAGGCTATGGATTCTACCAATCGAATCGAATGAAAATTGATGGGATGTTGAGCAGAGTGGGCGGAATCCAAATTGTGCTGGAGGGATGATTTTTGTTTGGTTAGCAAAGTCGTTCAGTCTGGAGAGAATTAGCTTTTCGAATATTTTTGCAAGAGTTGGGAGAAGGCTAATTGGGCGATAACTGGCAGGGTTGTGCGCAGGTTTGTTGGGTTTTAGGATCGGAAATATGATGGAATGTTTCCAGGCTGTAGGAAAATACTTTAGACGGAGACAGCCATTGAAAATTGCCGTTAGATATGCGAAGGATCTGCGTGGTAAGTGTTTTAGGATGTTGTTAGGGATGAGGTCGTGGCCAGAAGATTTTTTGTTTTTGAGAGATTTGAGGATGGATGCGATGTTTGATGTGCTTATATATTTGATGGGCTCTGGGGCTAGTGACAGGGGAAGTCCGATAAAGGCATTGATTTTGGAGTTAAAGGCAGGGTTGTTGGGTGGGTGGGGGGTGAAGGAAGAGGCAAAATGATTGACAAAGAGATTCGCTTTTTCTAGGTAAGAGACAGCAGTGATTGAGTTTGAGGATAGTGAAGGCATTATGGGGGAGGAGTGAGTTAGGATTCTTGTTGTTCTCCATAGGTTAGGCGCATTGGGCGCTAGTTTGGAGATGAAGGATTGAAAGTGAGCGTTTTTGGTATTGGCCATTGCTACATGGACTTTGTGGGTAAGATTGTTGAGGATGGTTTTCAGGTAGGGTAATCTTAGGAGCTGCAAATTCCTTCTGGCACGGCGTTTGGCATGTATGAGGTGGAGGATATGAGTGGGGAGAACCAGGGAGTGGGTAGGTTTGGGGGACGTGTGAGAGGCAATTGAGGCTTTGGACGCCGCTGCTATAATGGTTGATGTTAGGGTGTTGATGGCTGTATCAATTTCGATTGGATAACTGAAAAAGCAAGGGGTGGGGAGGTGGGTGTTTAAGTAGTTTTGGAAGAGGGGCCAGGAGATGGCTCCATGGAATAATCTTGTTGGTTTAAGAGTGAGTACTGGCAAGGCTTTGAAGGAAATGAGGACTGGTGTGTGGTCGGAGTTGGATTCGGGAATGGGTTGTTGGAAAATTCGGTTGTGAATGCGTTTGGTAAGTATTATGTCCAGAATGTCGGGGGGTATTTGGTGGTTGTAAGGGAAGTGCATTGGTTCGGCAGGGGCAACAATATTAATGTTATTTGGTTGCAGAAAGTAAGAAGTTGGGCTCCACTTGGAGTGGTTGAGCGGCAGCCCCACATTTGGTGTTTGGAGTTCCAATCACCTACGGCTACGATAGGGGTGGGCGCTGCGAATAACAGTTTTAAATGGGTGGGGTTAATCGGGATATTGGGTGGTTTGTACATGGCGATTATGGGCAAGCATGGGCCTGAACGTTGGGGGAGAGCAATTGCTGAGTTTTCAACTCCCGGGGTAATGAATGGGGGAAGTGGGTAGTGGTTAATGGATTTTTCGATCAGGATGGCGACACCACCTGAACCTTTCTTGGAGGGTCTGTCTGATCGGTATATAGAAAAGCCGGGGATGGAAAATTTTGAGTTGGATAGGAAGTGGGTTTCGGTTATTATGGCTATGTCAATAGAGTTTTCGGCAAGTAGATGGGCAAGGTAAAGTTTCTTTTTGATAATGCCGTTGGCATTCCAGTTGAGTAGGTTGATATGCTGGTAATTAATAGGAGTCATTTCTCAGAAAGGGATTGAGGGTAGACATAATTATATTTTGTATTATGGGGATCAGGCAGGAGAGTATCTGGTTGATAATGTTGACTATAAATTGATTATGGGCATTAGGCTGGGACTGGGGACTTGGGCATTAGGCTGGGGACAATAAACTGTTTAACAGAATCCCTCATCTTTATTCAAAACGGTAATTCGTCGCCACCAACTCACAGTGTCAAGCAGATTACGAGAAAAATAAAAGGAAATGGCCTTATCGCGGCAGATAACGATGGAGGAAGAAGAGGACGAAGATTTCATGATAAGTTTTGTGCGCCGCACTCCGATTCGTTGCTAATTGCACAAGGGGTCCCGAAGGGTTAGATCTTAGGCACTAAGATCTTCCTACTTCCTATTTCTCTTCCTACTAATCGTAAACGATATGCCCTCGAAGATGCGAAACTGAAGAACAGTTCTCTTCGTGGATGATACGAATATTTTCTTACAATAAACAGTTGAAACTTGGAGAATTCTTAACGACCATAAATAATAAACCGAAGTCAGTTTAACGGGGCTTGGTCAGTAGGAGCAAAAAGATGTTTTAAAACAGGGTTATTTGCCAACCCCGTTTCGGAACCCCCATTCGGAAAAAGTATTTCCATCCTCAGGTCTATGTAAAATGATAAAGAATACCAAGAAATAATACATAAGGACACCAAAAATTCCTCACATCCCGGAAAGTGCCCTTTAGTCAACAATATGTAGCAGTTTATTTAAATATATGTGTACTCTTTTGGTGGTTGCAAGGTTTGGAAATCATGTATTATTTCCTTCAAAATAGTTTTCAACTGTATCAAGATAGTGTAATTGTATATAATATATTTGGTGGCCTTATGTAATTTTTCGTGCATTCTTTTTAATTTTGAATAGCCTTGAGGATGGATTTACATTTTCCGAAACGTTGGCAAAACACCATATTTTAAAAATTTCTTTGCTCCTACTGACAAAGCAACGTTAACCTGACTTCAGAATAAACAGTTGCATCATCTGATATTTCTAATTGGTGTCATAATACCAAATTGATTGTAAACGAAGGGAAAATGGTCTCAATGCAGCTTTCAATTTCAAATAACCAATTGTATACTCCATGGAAAATGAATGATGCGAATTTGACTGATAAGGCAACAAAATTTTAAGGACTCTCAATTCAGTCGAACATCAAATAGAAAGCCCATTTACATCAATTGGACATAAAATTAAATTCATTATGCTAAGCGTTCTATCAAATTCAGTCAACGGCGAATATCGAATTCGAATTTCGAATTCACTCTGCTCAGGAGCGAATGTTCATTCCCGCCTGAGATATGGCATAATATTCTGGGAAAACACATCCTGTAACTCCTAGACTTTTAGAATAGAGAAAAGAATTGTACGAATAATTAAAAAATTACACCCACATGATTCCTGCTGACCTCTCTTTATTAAGATAGAAATTCTACCATTGCCTTGCCCCTTGGTTTACAAATCAGTTTGTCAAAAATTACTTACTCAAGGATTGGAACATTTTTTCAAAGAATACATATATAATTGTAACACACGACGTAGTACTCATAATCATGAGGTGTCAGTAGCAATAGTTCACTACAAAAAATGCATATACAATACATGATTAACAGTTTACAATATAATGCCAGATATCGTTAAACGATTAAAAATCGATACACAAGTAAAGGTGCCAAGAAAAATATCTTCTGCTGAATAAATATTCTCTACCAACAGAGACTATACCGAGCGTCAAAGAGGAAAGCTAAATTGATTTTAACAATGATAGTTAATATATTAATTTCTAATTGGACTGTATATTTCTAAAAGGCTAAATATGCCTGTAACTACTATTGTACCTCAGCTTCTGGGTCAATGACCCCATGTCGTTTAGATTTTTCGTCGAGTTCCCCAGATCTTTTCAGCGAATGCTGAGATGGTTCCTTATTTTTGCTTCTGGACATAAATGTGACTTCACTACCTGTGCATGTTTTCTAAAGTTCAGTGGGGAATATAGTTAATCAGATTAACGTTAACCGTTTTCTCGTGTCAGTAATTCATTCGCTTCACAAAGGGCAGATGAGGGATAATAGCCAAAATCTGTGCCTTGTTTGCTTTTGTAAATAATTTTTATTAGACGGAAGCTAGTACTTTCTCATCAATTTTGCCAAAAACGCTCGTTTCCGCATGTATTCATAATTCAACTGGTTTTTGGTTTAAGTTAGAGATGCCAAAATTTCAGGAAACGTCTACAGTATATTCTTCTTTCCATAGTACGTCACATACAGTTTTTAACCGTCTTCGTCGTTAAATAAATTTAAAAAAGTTTCCTAAGTGAGAGAAATATCCTTCCCTTGAAATACAAGACATCGAATCCACATAATTACCTATTCTAGTGGAAGCTGATGTGCCAGAAGTTTGGAACTCCTACGAATTCGGACCGACGGTAAGCGCTGCTAAAATTAATTACAATATGTGTTACACTGTGAATTAAATTAAAGAAATACGGAAATAAGAAAAGAAATAACATTTTCCGCATTCGATATCCATCAACGTCACAGTTTTTAAATAAACTCTACTAAAAATGACGTGCAACGTGACATTAGTAATACTATCTAAGTTTGACACATTCTACAAATATATATTTTTATAAATCTAGTTTTTCCTATCTAACAAAGATAACATTTCCGTAAATAAAAATAACTGCCATTCAACGTATCTTCAGAAATAGTATGTTGAAAGCCACTCCTGCTCCACATGAGCTACCTTGCGAACCGCTTGAAACCAGCTGATTTAGCTCAGAGCCATCATTACTGCTACCTCTGATGCAACTCCGCCCGGGAGATCCTGGAGTTTGATTTGATTCGATATACTTTCGTCAAAGTACAGTAAAAGCTGTAAGTGAACGATGGGGCAGAAGTGTATTCTGCGCGCTTCCTTGAGCTCCATAATCTCTTCCCCACACTTTTACTATACATACAGTTAAACCATGAATACCAGTATTAAGAAACCTAAGTCATTTGTACCAACAAAATAACATTAGAAAAACTTGACATTTACACACAGCAACTCATCCCCGGTTCTACTCCTACCATAACTAGCAAAAGAAGGGCTCTACAAAACATGAACTACATTTATGTTCCGAAGCAAAACAAGGAGCCACCTCAACATTTGCTCAATAGATCTGAGAAATTGGACAAAAACCTGATCGAGATGGGGGTCATTGAGCCAGAAGCTGAAGTACACTTATTACAGATATTTTATTCTGTTACAAGATGAGTCACTTCCGATATTACTAACCTCTTCTATGAACAGGTCGCCTCATCCACCTTCACAGAAGATAACAGCAAGGAAAAGGCAGACACAAATAAAATCAAGCATAAGAAACAACCAAAGAAGAAATGAAGGGAATATAAATCATATAAAACTAAAAAACGTCCATTTCGCACAACTGGCAAATTATGTGGTACATAACCTTTCGAATGCAGTAAAAAAGTGACTATTCTAAAAAGCAATATCTATTGCATTCTGGGATTTGGGAGATTTTGATAAACAAAACCATTACTTCATGGATTGTATTGAAGCTATCCCAATAAAAAGATGTTTACATGGGGCGGATCTATTGCACGGACAGGAACCTATGAAATTGCCAGTTGCATTATGAAATACATACAACGTAGAAGCGTGAAAGATACAAAACTATTATTTTTTGATAAATGTGCCGGCCAAAATAAACTTGGAATATGATAGCCTTAGGATAACAAGTTAAGTTTGTAAATTGAATTATGTTAACAAGTTATAACAATTTTTAATTCAGCGATCCAACTACACATCGTCAAGGTTTGGAGCAACATAATCATAACCCATAAATGAAAAGCACATCCGAAATAAAATATTCTTGAATTTCCTCTATTAAAAAAAACAAACTTTGCTTTCAAATGCTGTAAAAACATGTTCCTAAGACTACAATATTTGATCAGAAGCAGTTAGATTTTGATTAGATAGCAGAATGATGAAAAATTTGATTAGATAGTAGTTAGTGCATACACACTACTGAAACATTTCTGGATTTACACAAAGTTTCTTTTCGCTCCAGCGTAAAATTACTAATATGAGGGTTATCACAATGTTGCCCCGACCCCTTCAAATATTAACCATTGTTACCATTTCTACCGTTGTTAAAATGATCTTTTTTCATTTTGATGGTCAGTATAGTATTTAATTGTACAGAAACTGTTATATAATATAAAATATTTTTTCTCGCCGCTTAAACTTTTGCATGTATTAGATCCACATGTGAATTTCTTGTATTGAACTCTTGACACTGATACCTGATGAATATGATTTCTACGATGTGTGTTGTAACTATAAATATGTGAATTGCAACGAAAATGTTCCCACCTCTAAAATTAAAGATTCATAAATAGGCAAGGCTATGGTAAGATTCTAAGCTCAATGAAGAGAGCCTTGCAAGAATCACTTTTTATTCTTCGTAATTTTTTCTGCAATCAAAACGTCTGGATATTACCGGACGTGCTTTCCCAGAATATTATTCCACATCACAGGCGGGCAAAATACGTGCGAGTTCCAGAAAGGCTGACTCAGTTCGAAAGAATTTTGAATGCGTAACATAATAAACTAATTTTGTGAATATTTCTAAATTTCTGGGTATTCTATTTCAAGTTTGACCGAATTGAGAGACTTTTCAATAGCGCATGCGTTTGCCTGTTTGAAAGTTACAATTGCATTGAAATCGTTTTCCCTTCGTTTACTATTATGTTGTTAATACGAAACCAATTTGAAACATCAAAAATTGTACTGTTTATTGTTTCGTTTTTCCAAAGAACATTGCTGCTCTCAGCAAACAAAACTGTTCTTTCGTTTCTAATAAAAGAAGGCATATTATTTACGTATTAAAAGAGAGAAAAGGATCTAAGATGGAACCCTCCGAGACACCATGCTCAATTAGAAAAAAAATGGGTTCGAGTTCCGACGGTACACCTTACAGCTTATCCCGGCTGGGGCGATGCCCCGGTGGAGGGAGATACATGTAAGTGGGAAATCCCCGCAGGGCGAATTGTAGGTCAGTGCCGCATCTCACTATCCAGCAGAGAAGGAATAACAGATTAAATCATTCCTATAGGACTAAAGGAACTAATGATCATAACAGTTGACGTGCCAACGAAATATCAATCAAACCTGGAAATCATGTGTTTAAGATAAAACATTACGCAATTGCAAACACAGGCTACGCAACTTATTCCATTAGGTACCACATAAGACGAACTACTTTTCACTCACATACGGTTCACAACCTTTCCTTATCTAAAAACATTCCGTGTTATTCCGTTAGGTGAAATATTGCGCAATAACATTGTTTCCTGATGAAAGCTCGGAGGTGTGAACGCAATACCTATCTCATAAGCAATATTTTTAACATCGCTGTGTGTGCTACAATAGCACATGTATTCCAAATTATTAGCAACGTTATACTATTATCCAAAAATGTTTCCGATCCCATAAAATATTTGCCTAGACGGAGTGGACCACGAGAACTTAGGTTCACAAGAGTAGTTCCATAACGCAATGGATTCTTACGTTATGCAATGTGGATTTCAAATGCTAAAATGGACTCAATGCTGTGATTCAAATAATTTCGCAAAACTTATCCCAAAATTAATTATTACAATAAACACAATTAATGTAAATCATATTACATTAAGAAATAAATCTAAAAGTTTAATAATGTAGTTGTAGGAGGATGTCGAAAAAAACTTCAACTTTTGCAATTTTCGAAATTAAGCGAATTAAATTTTTGTTTTTAAGCGAAGTTCGTCCCATTCAAGCAAAAAATGTAAATAAAAATTTGGAAACGTCATAGAAACTTCCTGTAAAGTACTGCCAAATATAGATCTAAAAACGTAGAACTTAAAAATCTAGAAGCTGCGACTAGTCAGATCACGATCGGGAACATACACACAGACGGATCGACAGACGAATACGCGTTTTGAGAAGGAAAGAAGAAAAACAATTCTTCGGTAAAAACATGTAATTTGACTGTACTACGTATAGGAAAAAGTGATGTACTATGCATAGGAGAAAGTAGAAACCACTTTTTCGGTGTCAGGAACCAACGAAACTATAGTAACTTTCTCGTAAATTAATTGCACAGTAGAGAGAAATTATTGTAATTCTACAGATAAAAGTACTGCTTTAGTCAGAAAACAATCGTTTTGAGGGTCCCTGATACAGAAAAAAGGTGTATAATTCTTGCTATCATGCGGACCAAAAGACGTCAGAATCCACGATTTGTGTTTTTTTTTTATTTCGAAAAAAATTGTTTTCGGCAAAACGTCCATCTGTAGATCAAGTAATTTATAATGGAGTTTACATAGTTCGTAATATTACATAACCGTCACAAATAATGCCAGAAAATATGTGTTATTATAGCACAACTAGTTTCTTCCAAAACATCGACACTTTTCTTACAGCACTTTCTCTATACGGAATATACTAGGAAGTAAAAGCCATTCGAATGTGAAATAAGAGCGCACTGCATGCGCAGTCGCTTTCCACAGCATACTCGAACTCGACGATTCATTTCGGGACGCGCAACATTGCTCGCCTCTCAGATGAGCAGCCCAGAAGCGCTCGGGGTCAAAACAACGCGTGTGGGTCGTGATACTTTTGAAAACGTGTGGTAGGTTCAATTTTTTTGGGGGGGGAGGAATTCAAAATATTATACAAAATTCCGTTTCGGCGTTCCACAACTACGCTCCCCCCACACCCATAATTTCTAAATAATTCTTCTTCATTTCAACATGCAGATTTCGTCCCACAGTAGTGAATCACGAAGCAAGTAATAGGACGTTCATCAATTGTTCGTAATTGGTAGTAATATACTCGATTTTTTTCAGTATTACTTTTAACAAATGTCATCACAGTATTCCTTTTCATATTCCATCGCATATAAAACAAAAATTTCGTTAGTTATTTCGTTTCATTTAAAATTCAGAGGTGATTTGTTTATCTATCATTCCATATATCTATCGCAAGTAAAAAAATTACTTTTTGATTCATTTAAAATTCAAAAGGTGATTCATTATATCCCAAACAGAAAATATTTGTATTTCAAACAGTAGACTTATGGCACATTACTTGCTCCGTAATTCATTTTTGTTTGCAGAAAACTGCTTTTCGAAATCGTGAACATTTAAATTCTACTTTTTTTAAATAATTTCTAAACTTTATTTATTTATTTATTTATTTATTTACGTCAAAAACGGGTAAAAACTGTGTATGACGTGCTATAGGGAGAAATTAATTCTGTGCACGTTTTCAAAATTCTGTGATCCCTACACTAAGCCATATACTATTTGAATTTTGAATGCAGAAAAAAAACTCCGATGTAATAAAATCTATTTTCAAGGACAAATCAACAATAAATATTGGGCTCTTAACCATCATGTCCTTCGTCAAGGAATAATACTTCCTGCCGTGGTAAACATGGAAACGATAATTTGAATAACTATATTTCCCACTGAATTCTAGAAGACGTGCAATGATAATGAAGTTACATTTATGTTCAGAAGCAAAACAAGGGGCCATCTCAGCATTTGCTCAATGGATCAGGGAAACTGGACGAAAAACCTGATCGCGATGGGGGTCAGTGACCCGGAGGCTCCGGTACAATACTTGTTACAGGTTGTTTACATTTATACAGTCCAGATAATAAATAATGCATTAAATATCACTGTCAAAATTAATGTTACATTCCTTGTGATGCTCAGTATAGTCTCTAATTGTATAGAAACAGTTATGCAGCAGAAACGATTTCACTCGGAATTTAAACTTTTCTAATTTAATCGTTTAATGTCATCTTGCAAAGTGTGGCAATAGTAGTTTATGCAATTAGTTTATATTGTTAAGCTTTATTGCATGAGTACATGTTTTGAAAACGAGCGACGTTAGGAGCGAGTTTTCAAATTTGTACGAATGCAATAAAGCAACATTATAAACGAGTTGCATACGCTATTTTTTTGTATAACAGCATTATAAATTTACAAGAGAATCAAACTTAATTTCGCGAAACAACTTTCTTCTGACGTCTCGGTTGCTTGACATCCAACGCCCTCTGGAAATCAAATTCAAGATGGCATTGTTGACATCCGTGCGAGAAAACGGTGGTCGGCTGTTCCGTCTTCTTCTACCTCCCCACGATTCTCTCGCTACTATTGGCTGAATGTGTGATGACATCATGTCGCGTTTAATAATGGCGATGACGTCATGTAGCGTGCGATAAAGTAGTGGATTATGCTCGAATCGGGGTATCGAAAAGGGTCGTTTATAATGATGGTATACAAAAAAATAATGTAAATGTATTGTACGTGGATTTTTTGTAATGAACTGTTGATAGTATTACCTGATGAATATGATTTCTACGTCGAGTGTTGTAGTAATAGACATCGGCGTTTTCTAAAAATGTATTCCCGCCCTTAAGCAAGTCATTTTTTGACAAAAACCACTCATTTCTAAATCATCAGACAAGGCAATGGTAAAATTCCTAGATTAATGAAGAGAGGCTTACAAGAATCACGTGGGTGCGATTTGGTTATTATTCGTACAATTCGTTTTTGTAATCTAAAAGTCTGGGAGCTATAAGATGTATTTCCCCAGAATAGTATGGCATATCTCAGGCGGGAATGAGCATTCGCGAAATATACACAACGAGCAGTATGAAGGCTGACTGAATTTGAAAGAATTCTGAACGCGTGGCATAATGAATTTAATTTTGTGATCAATTCATTTAAATGGACATTCCATTTGAGGTTTGACTGAATTGAGAAGCCTAAACATTTTGTTTTCTTAACATCAGCCAATGGTACACCGTTCATTTTCAATTGAGTACAAAATTGTTTATTTGAAATGAAAAACTGCATTAAAACCGTTTTTTTTTCATTTACTATTAATTTGTTATTTCGGAACCAATTTGATACATCTGATATTGTACTATTTACAGTTCCTTTATTGCAAAGAATGTTCGTATCATCTGCAAAGAGAACTGTTTTTCCGTTTCGAATCGTCGAAGGCATAACGTTTACGTATAGTAATTAGGGTAGAATAGGGCCTACAATCGATCCTTGAGGAACTCCACGTGCAATTGGCAAAGAGTCGAAAAGGTGTATGACATTATGTAATGTTCTATCATTCCAGTAAGATATTTCCACTCTCTGAGATCGTTGTTTAAGGTACGAACATAACCAATCTAGGGCAATACCACGGATTCCATGTGAATGTAATTTTGAAAGTAAAATGTCATGATCAATGACGTCAAAAGCTTTTGAGATATCTAAAAATAATCCAATAGGTGCTTCGTTTTGGTCCAATGATGAGGCGACATCTTTAAGAAAAGAATATGTGGCTGTTTCCGTAGATTTTTTTATTTTCTAAATCCATGTTGGCAATCCGAAAGCGCATCGTATTTACTGAGAAAGGTTTCCATTCGTACGTAAAAAAGTCTCTCTAATATTTTTGAAAAAACTGGCAGAAGGGAAATTGGCCGATAATTTTAAATTTCATTTTTGTTGCCTTTTTTGAAGAGCGGCTTAATCTTAGCAGTTTTGAAAATATCTGGAAACGTTCCGGTGCATATGTAAGCATTAAATATGTGAGTTAACGGGTGTATAATGGCAGCGCAGGCCTTTAACAAAGAATCCGGGGATTCATCTAAACCGGCCGAATATTTATTTCTTAGTTTACCGATTATTTTGAGAATTTCGTAGGAAGAAGTTTCGGAAACGAACACCGTGTGTAAAATTTTGGGGAAAATGTCTGATATTGAATTTTGTGGCTGAAGACTCTTAGTGAGATCGGCAGCTGTTCTCGAAAAGTATTGGTTAGAGACTAGCCACTATTGCCGGACTTAACAAATTATTGGGTGTGTTCACGTGAAATTATTGGGTTGACGTTTGTAGAAATTTTATGAACTCTACAAATATTCGTGATAGATAAAATGTGCTAAACCTATTTTTAGTCCTGCTTATAGTTTTTAGCAAGTTTTATAAGATAATGGTTACTCACAATTTTATATCTCGTGCGTCAGACATGTACAAAAATTTGTGTCGTTTAAATACTAGAAAATATTACTTCTATACAAAAAATTACTGTAATTGTATTATTTCTGTAATATTACTAAAACATAATTGTAATATATAATATTACCATTACGTTGTTTAAATATTGATATAGACACATTTCAGTTTTGAAGTTATTCCTCACAATAATTGAACATTGTGTTGACCAAGAAAAGAGATGCAGCAAATATTAAAACTTAAAGTTTAATTTCCCACAACTTAGCAAAAAATTGGTTTCCATTATCTTGCTATAAGGAAAAGAATTATCAATGGTATGAATGTGCAACGAAATTGTTCCTCGGCGCGCTTTTTTAAAATTTTTTTATGCTGTGCTAATACTGTCTCTCATGTTCCAGATGATGATCATAATGGGAGTGATTGGCCTTGTTGTACTAGCCATTATAGTAGGTAAGTGTTAAGATGAATGCTCATTCATTAGTAATTTAAACACGAGACACAAACACAAGTTTGTTTCTCATTCTGTACGTACTTTTAGCCCTCACAAGTAGACTGTCATTATGAAAATAATTCCATTAGATACAATGAAATATTCTTGTAGCGAAGCCTACTCCTATGTTCTCATTACAGTCCCTATATTTTACCCAAATAGCGTAGTCAGAGTATACACATGTCAGCATTTCGACTTCCACATTTTGTGTTTCCGTCTCTTTTCTCCTAATACCTAATCCTAATGCCCCTAGTAAAGATCTGTTTAGGCAACTATCGCAACGTTTGTCTCACTGTATTTCTTCCATCGTTTAATTTTACAACCAGCAAGAAATAAATTAGGAGCATTTCTATTTTACATTATCATTATAAGTCACAAATCCTTAATTTTTGAAAGTTAGTTCTGTAATACTTTGTTTTTCATATCGTCGGCGGACAAGAAAACAAGTCATAAATGGTATTTTTTTTTGAAAACAGTTTTAACCTGAGCTGAACCATTTCGATGCGAAAGAAAGCAATTTACTCTAAATACCGGCTGTCCTGATAATTATCCTTATACATTTTTACTAGTAAAATTTGAGTATTTTTGAAATAATTTAAACATGTGTTTTTCAACGATTTTCATCTAGATCCTGAACCAGATCCTGTCCACGTTATAGAGTGATTGAAGTTCACGTCGGTGTGTTATGTTTTTATGTAGTTTTCAAATTCAATATTTTGGGATATTCTTTTATGTTCGGTATGGATTATGCCACGTTACATAATGTGAATTTCAATACGGTTTTCCGAACCAGGAATTACCTTTTATATCAGAAACCTTGGATGCCCTGGAGACGCCATGCCCTACGTAGTGTTACCGACGTTTCAGCCGTCGTGCAGCAACCTTCTTCGGGCCATTTGCTTCCATAGAGCCAGGGCATTTTGAACTTCGCCTTTAAAATAATGTAACCCTCCGTTGGTCGACCCCTTTCAGACGCACGCTGTTGGTCGAGGGTGAGCGCTGTGCTCACCCACGGTCTTCTTCTGTGTTTTGTTTCGTTTTCTTTCTTTCTTAGAATTATGATATTTCCTAATAATATTTATTCTTCCAAAATCAATACAAAATTAGTACAATGGAAATTAATAAAATATTATAAGATTGATGTATTATGCTATCTGATTATTTTTTTTAGTTCCCCAAATTATTTACGTATGTTTCTTTACAATTATTAAAAATAGTAAAAGTATGTTTTCGAGACAAAATCAGCTTCATTTATACACCGTATTGTGGTTTTCTCGTTTTCTTCTTTAAAAGCACATTTATTTCGTTCATTGTTTATCGGTTGTGATTCCTCTATCTCGCTTTTAAAAAAATCGAAACTTAATGAAACATGAACGATAAAAGAAATTAACCCCTACTCGCACTCGCACGCTTGACAAACTCAACTCCCAGGAACATGCGAGACGACGAATCATTTTAGTTTCCTTTGCCTGTCACGCAATACAATCGATTTGTTGGTTGGTGAGTGATTCTGGGCGCGTCAACAGCTTAGGTCGTGTGAGAGCGTAGGCTTCCGCTCCGTAGGTCATTAGTCCCGTAAGTGTAGTGCGCGTTCTTTCCTCGTGAGATGGCGGTGACCTCGCCCCCGCTGAATGGCGAGATCCGGCGCCGACCTACCGTCGGCTAGCGGATTTTCTCTATAACCAGGACTCTCCCACTAGCGTGGCACCGTTCCAGCCGGAACAAGCTCTAAGCTCACGACCGGTCTCCCGGAATATTGGTAGTGAAGTGCATGTTAGTGTGTGTGTGTGTGTGTATAAGGAGAGACGATAGGACAAGGAAGAGAAAGGAAAGATCGCGCGCGGTCCGTGGCCCGTTTGTTTAGGTACTGCTCCGGCATTCGCCTGGTGTTGATCGGAGAAACCAAGGGAAACAACCGATCAGAGCAGCCGGCCGCTAGAAATCTTCTCCAGACAGCAACTGAATTCGATCTAGCTGAAAATCCTGCCACCGTCAGGACTCGAACCTAGGACCTCCCGGTCAGAGGCGCTGCAGTGACATCAGTTAATGCACTGAGTTACCGCTCCCGATAATATACAATCGAACACGCGTCCGCTTTTGTCTGCGAAGGGGGATTAACAATATGTAAACATGACGTGTCGAACAGCTGCTAGGCCTACACTATGCGTTCTTCCGCTCTCAACTTGTCGGAAGACTAACCTTATGCCATAACATGTGGTTAGTGACTTTAGAAACATTGTGAAATGTGATACAAACACTGTGAAATTAGATACTAAAGAGCATAATGGATAAAGCAATTTGTTTCGGCTCACAGTCGTCTACAATGTAGTACTCGTGTCGATTTTGATTCGTGTCGATTACAATTGTAATCCATTTTTAAAAAAACTTTATTAATAATATTTTACGAAAAAATATCATCTTTTATTTCAAATATAGGCGAGTAATGGTATCTGAAACACTGACTAGTTACAAAATACTATTAAATTTATTAGAACGTTGATATATTGCAAATTCTATGAAATGCTACACAAAATTACATATATCATGCCTTAAAATAAATATATTCAAATATACGCGAGTAGATTTTGTTTTTGAAAAGTCTTGTGCTCTATATGTTTTGTGCACTTGATATACTTTGTATTACGATTATTAAAAAAAGCAGTTCGACAGAATTGTTTAAACATTTGGAGCCTGTTTTCTAAACGTAATTGTGTCAAAAACAATTTATCATCATACACCACATTTTCTTTATGCGCACACCCACTGAACACATTCTACGTAATACTGTCGAGTGCTCTTATTTCGTTGAAGTCCGCGGAGAAAAAAACGACCCACGTTGCCCTTTGGTGACTCCGCGGACTACTCCATCCCTTCTCAGATTCCCAGCAGAAGTCTCCCGCCGGCATAGTTTTTTGTCTCGATCGTCCTGTCGGCAGTTTTTTTGTCTCGATCGTCGTTTTCATTCATAAGGGACAAAGCAAAATCCTTTAGAAATCCCCTCATAGTCAACCTTTCTTCACTGTTGTTCTTTGCATAAACATTCAGAGAATTGATTGCTACGATATTCGTGATGTCCGCGTAGGTCAGAAACTGAACCGCGAGCGATCGCGTGGATTACTATTGTAATCCATGCTGATTTCGGCGCTTATCGCTCGCGCAGCAGTTATCACTGAGTCGTATTTCGCTATAATTCAATAGCTGGGGCCTTCTACGAAAGGTACTGAAAAGTTCATGAGAAAAGTTTGTCAACTCTCGCTGTAAACAGCGAAATAAATAAGACTGGATGACAATAATAATCCACGTGACCACTGGAGGGTTAAGGTTCGGGTCCCAACGGTGACAGGATTTTCTATACTAGCTAGATAGCTGGGTCGAATTCATCCGCCTGGAGAAGAATTCTAGCGGCCGGCTGCTCTGATAGTAGTACGGTAGTTTTCCGCGATTTCGCCGATCAACACGAGGAAAATGCCAAAGCAGTACGTGGACCTAACGGCAAAACACGGCCTAACAAACGGGCAACAGACCACGCGTAATCTTTTCTTCATATTCTTTGTCCCATCCTCACCTCTTGCGCACGCACACGCACACATATGCACACACACACACACACACACACACACATACACATGCACTACACTGTCACACATGCCGAGAAACCAGTCAAGAGCTTAGAACTTATCTCAGCTGGGGCGGCGAATCACTAATGGGAGATACCTGATTGGATGAAAACCCCATTAATCGACATGTAGGTTGGCGCCGAATTTCACTTTTGAGTGGGGGAAGAGCACAGTGATAAAACACGCACTACACTCACTGGACTAATGACCATAACAAAAATTAAAATGGCCATTTCTGACGCGCCCACAAACACGAAATAATAGATTAATCAATCAATTTTAGGGGTAATATAGTTCAAGTACCCTATGTACACCAAAACTGAAGCTTTGTGTTACTATTCACAGGGTACAAACGGTTCAGTTATATCTTCCACAATACAAAGACAAGAAAAAGGCTGTGATTTTGATTTTTTATAAAAACTACAATACGAAGAAGTAAACTCGAAGTAATCCTAAAAAGAGCTATTAATAATTTTCAATAATAATAGAGTATTTCCCTATTTAGATCAATGCTTAAACAAAATTCTGTATTTTAAGATAAAAGTAACTACCGCAGATGGTCGGCGGGGGCGTGGCTCTCTTTTACACAGAAGCAACCAAAGCAACGGCTCGCTAGCAACTGAATGCGCTTGCAATACTTCACTGTTGTTCCCCTAATACATTTCAAGGAAGCTAGACGGAGTTTCAAGAATCTCTTGTTATTATTTTACATTGGAAACAATTGAAATGAAGCGCGTAGT
Organism: Teleogryllus occipitalis; assembly: GCA_011170035.1. Lineage (NCBI taxonomy): Eukaryota > Metazoa > Arthropoda > Insecta > Orthoptera > Gryllidae > Teleogryllus > Teleogryllus occipitalis. The sequence continues at coordinate 86,284 of BLKR01009520.1, forward strand.
GAAGCGAAATGGTGAGCGCGGCGCTCAGCTGTCTACCAATAGCGGGTTAAGATACAGTGTGTTCCCGCCAAGGCTCCACTGACTTCAAGTCACAGTTCTAAACAATAGAACTTTATGAGAAGCGTGTTTTAAATTTATATGTTTAAATCGAGTAGGACGTTTTTTTGCACTTTGGTCCCATTCAATTGCAATTTAAAATAATTGTATTAGTTAATCTCCTGATAAAACAGTTTGTCTCATATTGGAATTACTAAAGATTTTTTGCATAACCAATCGTTTTTGTTTGTCGGTTACGAAATGAGCAGAGCTGTTAGATTCAATTTATGTTATTATCTTGTATTGCAATGAGCAGACCAGTGGGAAAGGACTCCAGGCATGAAAAGGAAGTAAAGAATTTTCGTAATGCTTAAAAAATATTTTAAATAAGTTGTTCGTTGGCAAATAAAAATGAAATAAAATGGGGATCGTCTTGACAATGCTCTACATTCGGCGCCTGATTTTCGAATTATGTCAATCAATAAGGAAGTCAGGAAGGCTGTAAGCCAAAGTACTTAATTTTCTAAGTCTAACGTTGGTTGATAATTTGCGCTGTGCTTTGAGCAAACAATGTTCCACAAGATTTCGATACAACCCCCTCCGTCTTCCCCCCCTCAAAATGAAGTGAATCCAAGAGAAAAAGTTAAGCTGTTAGGAAAGTACAATTGACCATGTTATATCAAAACCCACGTATAAATGCTCATTACTTGAAACGGTATGGGAAACACAAGGCTCAATATTTGAAAAACAAACTTTATTTTATTGTATATTGAATTATTTACAATATTTGTAGCAATAACGTTCCTTGCCTTGTAGAAGAATCATAAATGATGAGTATTAGGGGGCGATCACTGAAGCGCTGATACTGATGCTGCAAGTGCACGCCGCATAAAAATATCTTGTTGTGTTTCGTGGAAATAATACATTCCTTCTGTCTGTAGTACAATAAACATTTCACCACATCCGGTGTTTGTACATTCCACGACCGCCACCGCTGACACACACACACACAGAGTTAAGTCTATCATTCTCACAGAGATGACGAAACGAAACCACAAACCTCTAGCGACACGATTTCTACCGTTCGGGAAGCCCAGAATGGTATAAACATTCTGCCTCCCTGCACTACTATATAAAAGATAAGTCATTAAGGTTTAAAAAAACACACATCCGCGTGTCCTCGCAATGTTAGCAGTAAATTCTCGTGGTCATAGGCGAGCACATTAAATAAGTGGGGAATTTTATTATTATTATTATTATTATTATTATTATTATTATTATTATTATTATTATTATTATTATTATTATTATTTATATAACTCCATATTTTAATAAAACTAAAACTAATAAGGACAATGTTTAATACAAAACTATGGCTTCAATATATTAGAGACAACTACAATAAAATGTAGTTGTCTGAAATATTTTGAAGCCATAGTTTTGTATTAAACATATGCAAAAGGAGACAACTAGTGTACTCTACAAAAATAAGGAGAAAGGAAATTATAACTTGAATTATAGAATTAATAAATATAAGTGATTTTAGGCTGAACTGTTTACATGGTTGCTTGGAAAGCCTCTTTCCCAAATATGCAATTCCCCAAATTGTGAACCTGAAAAATGAAAAATCAAGGATTGAACATATTTAAGGAAATAAAATCTTTTATTACGATATCCCTTCCAAAATTTTCAGGGGGTCGTGGCCTCGTGTGTGCCTCCCGTGTGCACGCCAATGACTGTAGTGTTTTAGCCCCAAAGAAATAAATTCTTACCATTGACCAACAAAAAAAATGCTGATGAACAAAATCCAAAAAAAAAAAAAAAAAAAAAAAATTGTTTGAAAAGTAGCACACACACTGCTCAAGAAATCAAATCAAATAGTCTCGTTTAATACTGCAATAAATTAAATATTTGAACAAAAAGTCTTCATAACTACTGCAAAAACATAATATCGTATGTATTCAGTATAACAGGTCTATACATACCAAGAATATAAAAAAAGCTACTGTTTCATAACTCAACACGTGAATAGCAAATATTAATGGACGGCGCCTTCTTCCTTGGAACCTTGATATCGCACGTCGTCAGCTATGTCGTAAGCAGTGACACTATGAGAATTCAGTCGATACGCGCAGTAGGAGAACGCGGAAAACACAAACATATTTGTGTACATATTTAGGTCAAAATCGTAATTATTTTACTGTTTTATTGTTTTTTGATTTTCCCGAATTTATGGGTATCTAACGGAACAATAGACTCCTCTCAAAAAGTCGGAGGCATCATAGTTTTCTTTCAATTTCTACGCGCATTGGAAATTAGTATAATATTGATTTTTCTGTGATTTTCCAATTTTGTTGCAACTGGAACGTTATTCACATGTGCGAGACTCAAAGCGCCACAGAAGTCTCGGGAGAACAGTTTCATACCCAAGAAGATGCTCTGTAAAGTCTGGAAATCGATCGTTGCAGATGCTGGCAGTGCTGCGTCGCGCTACAATTCATGAAAATAAATGTGCATTCTCCTATTTTCCGTACAATTCAAATATTCGGTGCTAGTTATTCTAAAATCTTTTCACTCTCTAGTACATCGCGAGATAGGTGATCAAAGTATTTTGAAATAAAAATTACGTAATGCATAGACTCGAAGTTGTTTGATGTTGATCGTGGAGGCCGGATTCTCGTAAACTTCAAATGCGTAGTGAACCGTCAACTGGGTCTTAAAGTCGATTCTACTAAAGGACCGGGAGCCAGCAAGAAAAATCATGCATAAGCTCAAAGCTATAAGTTTTTGAGAAGTTAGCCAATGTTATGAATAAAGGGAATCGCAAGTAGGTGTCGGCGTTGCGCTGCGCAATATTTTTAATGTATCGAAAAAAACCTATGCTCTTGGGGAATGAGTACACTTCTAATTCCTGTTGCATATTGTTCATAAGATATTAGTCAAAGTGTGAAGTAGTTGTATGCCATTCCGGTGCGACGCCTCAAACTGTCCGCCATGGTCAATTCAAAGTGTCATTTTGTATCTCCTCTTGGACTCGTAGTCCAAAGTTCAAAGCTAATTTTTGTCCAATGATAGAAAAAATTATTTCATCGCCGATTATGACCATATCCTACCGTCCCGATGCCTTTAAGTACCGCATTCGCATTCAAAGATGTCTAATTTTTCACTAATCCACATATCATGTATACAATGCATTTTTCTTCATAGGTTCTTATTTGCTGCCTCTTTAGTCAACAATGCCATCCATATTTTTGGTCCATATTTTTAAACATTTCACCTTTTGTAAATAAAATATCTATTTTTTGACATTCCCTATTTAAAACAACTGAAGAAATATTCTGTGGTGTCTGAGGAGCAACTGATCAAAAAGTATTAACTCTGACAATATAATGTGATTTGAAGTGGTCTTGTTACATGATTTTCAATTTCTGGGTTGTAATTACATTTTCATTTTAAATTAATATTAATGTTTTTTGAAGTGCATGTATTTGGAATATATTTCAAAAGTTTAAAATAAAATAAGAATTCACTTCAAACTAAATTAAAATGAATTTTGGAATGAATATATTTTGCCCTGTTGCTCCCCATTTATCACAATATTTACATTATATTCTGGAAACCCTAGTCTTTATTTCGAAACATATTTTTTCAGAATAAGAAAATTGTATACACACATTTTTGAGATAGGGATATTTTAGAGTGTGCATTCTAAAGGAATACAAACATTAATTGATTGTGTGTTTGTTACAGCCAAATTCATGCCTCAGTCGCCCACTCCATCAGCCTACCCACCACAACCACAACCACAACCACAAGCTTTGCCTCCCCAGCAACTCCCGCCGTCAGAAGGCCAGAATCGTTAAGTCTCCATTCACAGCTATAGTCTATTATTTATTTTTCAGTGTCAATAGGTAATAAGTCAATTTATTTTATCTTACATCATTTGAGTTGTTCTTGTTTGGTACTAAATATGTAAAAGATATCATCTCACATTAACAAAACTCTGTTAGCACTCATGGTTGAAATGGGTATATTACTGAAGAACAACTTTCCATATTTTTGTTTTTTGTTATGGTGCTTACCAGGGCCGCATTATAGGATACTGGCACTCTCCACTGCTTGAGCAAAACATATAAGAACTGAAGGATATCAAAATCACTGCCTAAGAAGAACAGAATTGCAATTTACTATGTTTGTGGGGCAACATTTCTATTATGGTATTGTTTCTTATTGTAATTAAACTTGCTAAATAATAAGCCTAGGAAACATATATGATAATAAATATTAGATATATCACCACCTCTTTGAGTGCAATTAAACACATTATTCAAGTGTTAATGTAGATGCATCAATGTAAATATTTTTAATAGAATATTATGCAATCACTATATACTGTCCATGCAATATTTTAAAGTTAACACTTAATTCTATCACATTTTTTCAGGTGAAAATTGTGTCAGTTAATTTTAAACATCCCAAAAATGCGGCTCTGAGAATATAATTTACATTATTTTACACTGTCTTGAAAATATTAAATTATAAATATTATACATATATTTGTGAAAAAATTGTATTGTAAATAACCACTGTACAGATAGTAACTTAATTCTGATATGGTAATGGTAATTAATGGCATATTGCAGAGCCTGTCCTATAAATATACGAATTCCTCCACTTCATTTATGTGTGTGTCAACAATGCTAGAATTTCATCTAATGACAATTATTTTAAACAGAAAGACTGTGTAGTAAATTGTTTCTGAGAGCTCAGGATTAATGGAAATAGCGCTAACATTTATCAAACTTCTTGGAACATTTCAGCATGTGATGATTTTTAAAAATTGCATCATTATTTACATGTAAAACACATATTTGAATTCCTAGAATTAAAGTGTAAATATTAAATGTTAATATATTTTCTCACTTCTTTAAAATATGATCAAGACAGTGTACGAATGAAAGATCTATGAAAAATCTATGTTACTTACTTTCTTGATTTTTTATGAATCTCTTCAGAAGGAAACTGTGGTCAAAACCTTCATGAATTTACTGTCACTGTTATCAAGACTGTCACTCATCTATCAAGGATTATCACTTAGTGTACAGTTAAAACTGGGAACAGTAAAATGGTATGTTGTTGGCATAGAATAATTTTTCTAAAACCAATTCTGCCAAGACTATTATGTCTTATTTCCAGTCATTATCATGATCATGATCATGATCATTAACATCATTACCATCAATATTATTTAGATGAAAGGCATGAAGGAAAGTAAAGCATCAGTAACCAATCAGAACACACATTTGACTAGCAATTTTTTAAAGCATCGTTTGTCATATATAATGTATATACGAGAGTATAGTGCTGTACACACATTTCTCTAGTGTACATAACCTAGAGTTATTCAGTGCATAATGATCATATTCCTCAAACAAGTAACAATGATTAACCTCTATACAGACTGGCTTCTGTGATCCAACATTCTTGTGTGAGCAAGGTACTGGCTATATTTATGCTTTCCCTTTAGAATGCATTCTTTCACTCGCTCATTAATAGAAATGAACAACATTATAAAGAGAGGATAGTCATAAACAATAATCTATAAATTGTTATAAGATCTGAAGTTTTGAATAATGCATTGTTCATAATTCATGTTTAATGTGAGTACAGTAAATAGCAACAAACGTGAAAATTGGTGGATGTTATGTGCCAGACGCACTGATTTACTTTTCTTGAATTTCAAGAAAATCACAATGCTTTCAATTATTTTATTGATCATGTTCAAACTAAATGTATAATTCTTTTTTCCTAAAAATTGTCCATAATTAAATTATATTTCTCTCCAAAATGTCGCACCCAGTTTTATAGTTTTTGGATGATAAATAAATCGAATCAAATTTCGTCTTGCAGAAATTGACTAAGTAAAGGACAAATATGATATAAATTAATATCCTTACCCATCTACAATATCTGCAACAATTTAACATAATATTTTGTAAACAAGTCCATAATTTGTGACAGTTTTCTGGACTTACACAATTCATTTAACTTGAACATTTTTTCCAAAGCATAGTTCTAAACAAAAGAAAATTTTTTCTCACAATTTTTGTTTCTTTAAGAAGCATTAGTTCTGTTACAATAAAAATTTCAATTTCTAATTTGAGTATAAGGTAAATAGTAATGAAAAGATTACATCTACTGCATTGATTTTTAAAATTTATTATTTAGAAATATTGTGATATTCTTCAAATTCAAGTTCTCAAATGCTGTAGTATTTCCCTGTATTTTACCTTAAATGTGTCATGTAATTCATGGTTAAACAAATACAATGTATTGCTCTTCCAAAAATGAAAACTGAAATTGACACAGTCTAACAATGGCCATACATGTCATTGACGTTGATCAAGCTTAACAGAAATGCATTCAAAATAAATTCAGTCATTACATGTGAGGAAGATAATAAAAACTAGCAATAGAAATTCAGTTATTTTACTTTCCAACTAGAGATTTCTGTACAGAAGAGAGTTACTTGGATGAAAAGGAAGATGTGAATTCTGCTTTAACAATTGCATAATGTAGAGCAAAATGTATTTAATATTTCTTTTCATTCACCAAAAACAATCATTTAAATCTCACTTTTTTCCCCCCTTTCAAATAAGCCCTAGAAATTGTTTCTTTGAATGGTATTCATTCAATTACAGATGGTCCAAAATTTTATTTGATTACTTAATTTTGCCTAATGTGTTTCCATGAAGCCCAAAATATTTTTTATTGTTAAGGATGACAAATATTACGCAACGAAATGACAAGTTGTAATAACAAAATAATGCAGAGGCTCCATGGCTTCTCATGATTTTGAACGTAATGCAATTAGACATAGCGATACTAGAAAACATGTTTTTCATATAGTCATATTTCAGTTTTTGTGAGCCTCTATTGTAAGATATATCTGCTTTGTCGATGAAAGTATTAAAAGGAAAAAAAATTCAAACAAACGAGAGATAATAAAAATTGGAAAGCACAAAGGATTAACACAAACACAACATACTTTATGTCTCCATTGAAATAGGTATTTTAATTTACAATCTGAACTTGGCAGCACTGATATTTAAGAGCTAGAGCAATATGATGATGATAATAATAATAATATTAATACTAATAATAACGTAGAAAAAGAATGATAACAATGAAAATGGTAAAGAGCATGCTATTTTTAGTCCCCTATTTTCCAATCATGGAGACTGAAATAGATTTTGTAGAATTCTGATTAATAGTGGAGTCTTTGCATTTACTTTTGTTTCCTCAAACAAGCAGGGCAGAATCTAATCAATATTCAATTAATTCCTACTGGAAACACTATTTTTTCATAGAGACAATATTACATTTTACTTTCAAAAAGCTAGCAAATGTTCAATTATTTTAAACAATTCTAAGAAAACATCATAATGTGATACTCTTTCCTTGCCCACAAAAAAACAACAAAAATCAAAGTCTGAGAGGAAGGAGAAAGAGGAGCAACAATGCTTCAATGTCAGTGAACCCCAGGAACAGCCAATAGAAAACATACAAGATAAAATTTAGAAAAATTTTTATATGAATTTATTTGTCCTCTGAGAAACATTTTCCTGTCTCATTAATTTGGCATTTTATACACTATGCTCATGCAACAAAACTACAAATTCAGAATTGATTAATCATATTCAGTCAATTAAAAATGTTACTACATATTTTTTCCCATCAAATAAATATTGATTTTCAGTTTGTGGCATCCACACCTCTCTCACAGAATAAAAGAAAATATTAAAATTAAGTAGTGCAATTTGTATTATGGGAACCCACATGTTATATATATTTGTATGCTTTAATTACCTAATGATGATAGCACTAGAAAATGTGAAATCTACACATGTAATTGTAATTCTTAACCAGGAATAACTGAGTGGTTTGAATTGTACTGATAAGTGTTGCAGCATTATTTGGGTAGGACATATTGGAATAATTGTTCAAATATGTTTCAACGTATGGTGTTTGTTATGCAATAAATAGAAAATGAAGTAAATGCGGGTCAATGAAGCTACTTACTTTTTGTAAGAAATACCTTAGTCTAATTGTTAATTTATATGGAAACCATTATATTAGAAAAAATATAAATGAACGAGAAGTGGCAAACTTGCAGTAACAGTAGAAAAAACTTGTCTGTTCCACATGAAGATACACACTGCTAGAGCATGTAAAACCATCAATAGAATGCCACCACTCATGAATACTTCAAATACAGTTGTATAAGAAATTAATAGAATCCATCAGAATTAAATAAAAACTGTCTGACAATTTCTTCATCTAGTGTGTTAAATGAAAGAATTACTTCAGTACTTACAATATTACTGAATATTGAGCCCAGTGATAGCCAACACTAAAATTTAATTTTTTATGAGATTTGGTTATTAATTTATTTCAAAAGAAAAAAATTATTTATATTACTTGCAGATACATATTTGTCGTTGTGAACTATCTACCTTTGACATAATCAACTAGTGGTCAGCAGCAGGATATTGTGCATGAAAGGTAATGAAACAAAGTTGACATGTCATATGCACTGACTTAACAGTTTAAAGAGACTTTTTGTTTAACTCAGAACGAGAAAAAGCATGTATAAAGTCTTAAGAAACTGGAAAAGTACACATCTATTTCGAAAATGGTTATGGAAATAAACTTGTACAACCAAATCTCATTGTCTACAGGGACCATTTTAGATCTGACATATTTTGCTTTGCCAAATCTTTTAATTGCGGCTATCCACCAAAGTTCACCTTTTTCTCTCCACAGAATAAACAGAAATAACTTGATGATTCCTATTTTTAATTTCAAAACCCTCAAACTAAAATAATCTCAGCATATATTTGTCCCTACAGATCTGAAAAATATGTAAAATGCTGTTATGTAACAACAGATTTACACATAATTTGCTGTCAAATTCTAGATGTTACAGGATGTGATAGCATGTAAATACATAATAAATTAAGATATGTACTCCATAGAATTATATTACATGCTTGTGTGATGTATGTTCAATTTTTGATTAATTACTTAAAACAACAATTTCTATAAAGAGTAAGTGCTTTAAAAGTTTAATTGTTCTTTTATATATTACATTTACCTTCTACTTTTTTTTTTCCTCCATAGTTGTGAAATGCAAATAAAGATTTTATAACATCAAATTCCCCAATAACCCTAATAACCTTGATTATCAGAAGAGTTTAACATAAGATCTAGATCTTTGAACCCTCTGTTCATATTACTACTGAAAAAACAAATTATTGTTAACTCAATGCACCGTCATAGTACAGGTACATTCATGCATGCCTAAAAACATCTCTAAGAAGACAATGCAATTTCATTAAGTTTGAAAAATACAGTGATTTTTTAAATTTTGTAATGAAGATGAAAGTTTTCACATGATTGCAATACTATTGCTTAAGTTAATTTATTAAAAGAATGTACAGAAATTGATATTGCAGGTAGTCATATCATTAAAATTTAAAGTATGTAATTAAATAATTTTATTCTCACGTTAACTTTACTTTTATACTAAATGAAATGGCAGATGTAAAATTGAGCATGATTGAGAATGCTTGAATGGGTATAAATGGCTTCAAGAAAGATGTTAAAACATGCAAGTGAAGTTCTAAAAGAATTCAAGTATGCAACAATTATCATTGCAAAAAAAGGCAATGAGCTTCAATATTACAAGTCTGTATCAGTGCACTAGAATATAGTTCACAGATAACATTTCTGTAATTTAGAGCATATCTAAGATGATTTCAGTTAATTTGCAACACTCAGGAATTGTTATTGAACTTTACTCCAGACCATGCTAAAGCTTATGATTGCAATGTATTACACATTCTGTATGATATAAAACAAGAACTTCATGAATTTTGATAACACTTTAACTGAATATTAACATTAATATAAAAGGTTGTTTGTTTCTTACAGTTATGTGTAAATCTATGTAAGAATTCTGGAGCCACAAAACTGTATTAAATGTAAAAGATGGTATTATATATCGTTATTATTTAAAAATGTACATCTATTAGAAATTATTAAATAATGTAAATTTAGAGATAAATGAAATATAGCACTTGTTTTATTGTCATACACTCAGAACTAGTTTTATTAATAACAAGATAATATATATGTATAATTAAAGTTTGAATGATAATCTATTCAATGCAATAAAAGGTATGAACCTAATTCCCTCCATTTGATATAGAAACATACTTTCTACAACTAATTTTTATTACAACTATCAACAATACAATAAAAAGTGATCCTCATAAAGAATAAACAAAATCCATGTCCAAAATAGCTCCAGAAGAATTGCAAAGTAGCCTACATGAAGAAAGGTTTCAAACAGGACCAAATAATAAGGTACTAAATAACACAGAAATGTACACTTCAAATAAATAGATCTAGTTTTACTTTTCATCAGAGGAGCAAAGAGTAATAACATTAAGGCTGATAACTGAGCTCACAATCCCAACCATTGAGAAACATCACTTTATTTCTGCATATATATGTGGAATGGAGAATAAATATGAAATACGTAAACAAACAACAATCACCACAAATTGATCATTATTGAGATAAAAAATCAAAATTACAAAAAGTAAAATTGGATACAATGCAAGACTGAAGTAATTAATCAACAAGTTCTTGTCAGATAATATCTTAAGTGATCTTAAACCATAATAATCACACAAATAACACAGCCACACAAAGAAGAAGAAAAATGATCAAGTTATTTGATCTGCTGAATTGAAATTCACCAACAAAATATCCCCACTGGGTCAAAGTTTCTCTTAGGACTCAAAATGTAGGTCCAAATTCACAAAAATAATTGTGCATGACTATTTTCTAAAATATATTCTATATTACTACCTGGTGTATTTTTATTTGCTTTCGCAAGAGTTTGTACAAGTTTCAAAGCACTAGTGACAAATATCTTAGGCAGCAATAAGAGTCTTGAGTAAAAGGAAATTGTGGCTTAACAGGGGAAATACTTTTAATGAATTTAAAATTTCATATCCTTAGTTTACAGTTCATGAAAATCTTGGAGAGATTAGGAAAAACAAGGCAAATCACTAAGATATCTATGTGATGGAAGAATATCTGGATAGGGGAGATGAAAACATGATGGCCGATTTTTGTTGTTTGTTGAAGAGGGAAAGAAAAGAAAGATGAATAAAGTATTATAAAAACCAGATTTTTTGAAGAAAAAAAGAGCTGGTTACAGTGGCAAAAAACTATAATTGAGACAATTAGAGAGTTTTCTGGAAGATAGTTCATGTTCAATTAATTTTGGTGTTGAGTTTAGATTATGTGAAAAGAAAAACTAATATTCTTACCTTTGTACATTTCTTATATCGATATAATATGGATTATTCATAATAACAACAATTTGCAGAGAGAAAATGGTTTTCCTTTGATCCTGACACTTTAAGTTTTTTGAATTATGTTGGGCAAATTCAGATGTAAAATTTGGATTTAAACAAGTCAAAATACAATTGTTACTTTCATGTGTTTAATGTATAAATACTAAAAGGATACTAAAATGGTGTTTTGTTAACTATGACCAATGTTTTTCAGTGTTCCGATAAAGCAATTTGGATTCAGCAGGTCAAAATACGTATATAATAAATAAATAAATATATATATATATATATATATATATATATATATATATATATATATATATATATATATATATATATATATATATATTGTTTAGAATATGAGTGGTGTAATTAATTGAAAGATGTATGAAAATGACAAAGTGGATCAAAGTATAAAACACTCAGCATTTAGATAGAATCATTTATTTGCTGATGTTTTGTCAAAATAAAAATGATTTCTTCAGAACAAACTGAAATTAATACAATATGTTGTTGTGTGGCAAGTTGACAATAATATATTATAATTAAGTAAATACAACTACATTTAGGAAATCTGTTTAGTATGGTAACAGGTTCTTTTGGACATAGTATTGGAGCAAAACTAGAGTTTTAAGTAAAAATAATAATTATAAATTATAATGTATATTTTTGACTTCATCCAAATATGGATCATAGACTCCAGACCAACCACCGGTCCATAAGTTTCCTCTCCCCATCCTTGGAAAACCCTTTGAAAAACTAATCCTCTTCACACTTTCACCACTCCTCAATACCATTATCCATCTTCCAAACCGATCCTTTTAATGAAAATCCGCCCACACGTCCCCAACCGCCTATCCCTCTTACTTTAAAACTACATCATCAACCGATCCTTCCATATCCGGCCCTTCTCTAAAACCTCTATCAATGGCTCCATCCGAGCGGCGCCCCGAATGCGTCGCGCTTGTCCATCAACGTCATTACATCCACCACCAGGGTCAAACCCTTCCTCTATGCCGATGAACTTGCCTTCCTAGCTTCAAACACGCCCTCCACTGGGCCATCTAAAATACCATCACAATAAACTCGTCCAAATCCATCATCTACAAAAAATGTTTCAACAAATCCCCATCTCTAGAAATATCATAAAACACCCATCCCCTGGATGCCCCTCGGCCAATTCCTCAGCATATTGTTTTGTCAAAATCTCCTACTAATCCATCACATCAAGTAAACCTTCATTAAAATCAATAGATTACTAACGCCCTACACCCAATCCTCATTCACTACTTACTACCATTACAGCCCAAAAGAAACTCCTAATCTACAACACTACATTCGATCTATCCTGATATTTGCTGATCCCACCTGCTTCTCAACACCACATCAAAACTTAACCACAATAGCGAAAGAAGAAAATCGTATTTTCCGTTTAATATTCCGTCCACCTATCTACACCCGAAATAATGACATCAAAACCATCCACAACATTTCTTACATCCACAACTCAGCAATCACCCGAACACAAGATTTCACCAGTAATATATCTTTTAAAAAATATATAATACCCCACGAACGCTACCCACGTATCCATGTTCCAAGAATTTAGAGACTCCCAGGCATTTCTTCAAAAACTATCGACAGACATCCTCCCTCCTCCCATTACCTAACACAGATGGCAGACTACAACGCGACACAATCAACTCCAATTCAGTTTGATTAAAAGAATCGTGCAATCGCACCCTGTTAAATGCATCTAAATACCTCCCAACACTAAAAACCCTCCTATTAATTCCAACGGTCTTTCCCTTCTCAATCCTTCTCACTTCTTCTGCCTCTACCAAATATCGCTCATGCACTAAACAAAAAACTATGCAACTACATAAGTAAAATTATCCATCATAACCACCATCCTCTTTCCAATCCCCCTCCCAATGGAGATGTCCAAAACACTGCTTCTTAGGGCAGCACCGTCTAACCTAGGCGTCTCTCCTAGGTGGCAGGTAGCAGATGCTGGATGAACTAATAGTTCAAATACTGTATATATGTCAATTTTCTTTTAGTACGTTGGGATCATCCTTCGTTGGTTTTCCTCCGACTATAATGGTTTAAAAAAATTTTTGTTTTGTGTAGGTACAGTTTTACTCCCCCGCTACAGTTTACGCAGTGGAGAAAAAGTTTTGTAATGCTGCACAAAAAACTGCGAATTTTCGGCGGAAAAACTCTGATTACAGGACCCTGGCAACGAAAAAATGGATAAATCCTATTTTAAAATTTAGGGGAAAATCCTCTAACACTTGGTGTAGCAAGAATCCATGTTTTGTGGGTCCCTTTTCATACCGAAAAATCGAATGACGGCAAAATGTCTGTCCGTCCGTCTGTCAACAACGCTAGCGGCTACATCGTTCAGCCGATTTTCTCCGAAATTGATATTCCCCAATTGATCTGGTTGACATCGCGGCCCCTTCAATTTGAAACCGATATTTTGATTTTGGGGGTGCTTGACAAGAAGCCTCTGGGACATTTTCAAAATTTTCAGAAGCATGACCCCATCGTTTTTTATTAAATTTTGATGTTGGATAGTGTGAAGAACGTTTAAGAAAATGACGCAGGTGCCATTTTCATTGAAAACACTTTTTTTCGAAAATTGCAAAAATTCAAAAAAATGTTCGGCGTCTTCCTACAACTACAATTAAGAAGATGGAGGTTTTTAACTTGAAATATGTTTCTTAAGGATATATTTTGAAATAAGATCATGTACGATTTTTCAAAAATTTGAGTACTTTTCTCGTAATTTTGCCTGAAAGTACGAGCGAGAAAATATTAGCTGTTTTAGCACCACTAGTTTCGTAGTGAGATGTTCTTTTTCTCTAAAATAAAGTTGTTTTTACGGTAACAAAGCTGTATGTGGTAGTGCACTGAAGCGAGAGAGACAGAGTAAACTTTTTTTTGTATACCATCATTATAAACGACCCTTTTCGATACCCCGAATCATGCATAATCCAGTATTTTATCGCACGCTACACGACGTCATCGCCATTATTAAACGTGACATGATGTCATCACACATTCAGCCAATAGTAGCGAGAGAATCGCAGGGAGGTAGAAGAAGACGGAACAGCCGACCACCGTTTTCTCGCACGGATGTCAACAATGCCATCTTCAATTTGATTTCCAGAGGGCGTTGGATGACAAGCACCCGAGACGTCAGAAGAAAGTTGTTTCGCGAAATTAAGTTTGATTCTCTTGTAAATTTATAATGCTGTTATACAAAACAATAGCGTATGCAACTCGTTTATAATGTTGCTTTATTGCATTCGTACAAATTTGAAAACTCGCTCCTAACGTCGCTCGTTTTCAAAACATGTACTCATGCAATAAAGCTTAACATTATAAACTAATTGCATAAACTACTATTAAACTCCCTACTGTTCCGATTAAACAGGTAAGTAAAATTTTAACACCCTAGGAACAAAGAGGACAAAAGTGGATTTCTGCTTTGAAGAGAGAAAAGTTAGATGGCTATTTCAAGTCAATAGTGGCCACTTACAGATACCATGAATTTTTGTATTTCGCAGTTCAAAGTCTAAGCATGTAAACATGTTCCAGTCATTCTCAGATGTTTCGCCTGCAAACGTATGTAGAATTTACACATTTTAAAAGATATAAACAACCCACTAAAAAGGGCATAACTTTTACAATAAATAAGTTGTCATTTACATGTATTGCCCGAACTTTAATCAAAAAATTTGGAGCTATTCTTAAAAAAAGATTGAAATTGTAAGTAAGACTTCATGTAAAGGAACCTCAAAAATTAAAATATCCGTTTCAAACTCGCAAAGCCTGGAGTTTCTCTAAATCAGACCTCCACAGTACTTTGCACTTTCACTAACCTCCGGAGCGCGCGCGAGCAACTCGGGGGCAAATGCGAAAATCGATGAAGGGTGGATTGAGACTAGTTTTAGCTGTGGAGATCAATTAGAATGCGCAATTCGCACTAAAGTGCGTAAATTGAAAGCGCAATCGGTGAGAATACGACGGTCACATACATTTCAAACAATATTATCTTTTGTATTACATTGGTAATGTTTGTTGTCGATGTGACAGTGTCAAATATGAAACTACAACGAATTATACGTATTTGATTTGGACACCAAGTATTATAATTGCTTGTACGGCTGATAATGTAAGTCGGGTTGCGACGATATAAGCACAAATTTAGTGCTTTGCTAAACACAAAATTATGATACTGAATTGTTTTCGTTTGATGATGAGAGCAATAAACTATTTTCTCATTGACTATGTTTAATTGAATCAGACGGTTCTCTCAAATCTAAAACATAATATTCATAAAAAATGATTATTTTCGGCACTAATTTCGGACAACAGTACATTATATATTTCTAATATCAAATCAATGAACACTAGTTATTCATTGTTTACAACATCGTATAAAATATTAAGCCCTTGCATTTTCTTTATCAAGACCCCTGATAATCTCATAATTGCCCATAACATATCGTCAGAGAGGTTTGCTCGTTGATATCTTTTATTCAGATACATAATGGGGGGAAATGGTCACAGAAATATGTGCTGCGAAACATTACCCTTCTTGTAATTGCCTATATTTCATTTTATGTCACTCTTGATGTGAGAGATTGCTTTCAAAATTTTCTTAATTTTGCTATCATTTAGAGATGATAACATTCCTGGTGAACAATCAATTATTAAATTGTAAATTTTTATTAATTAGAATTAAATAATTTTTTTAAAGCCACTGCTTTAAAGTATTTCTTAAGAGTCACAATGAACATCAGCGAAAAAATTAAAAAAGGAAAATTCGTTCATACAGTGGTGGATACACAGCAGTGCACAGAAGAGTGTAAACAGTGAATTGTTGTAGTTTGAGTAGTTTGTAATAGTAGTAGTTTGAAATACCCTTGTAGTTTGAAATACGGGGCATCGCCCATTTAAATAAGTGGGGAAATGATTTCACAGCATGGATCATTGCATTAGACGACCCGGAATTTAATATACGCGCTGTATCGTGCAACATCAGACTTCTCCCCTCCCCGCAGAGATTCCTAACCCCACCACTTGCAGCTTCGGCGCTCTCGCAGGCAGACGGTCGGTTCCTATTGTGGCGGCACAGATTCTGCTAGCCGAGAGAACTATTTATAAATTAGATTTTGTGAAACTATTAACAGATTTCATCTCCAAAGACGGAGTATAATTTTTACGCATTGGTGCGAATTCTATCAAGCCCCAGCCCCCCGACCCCTTCGCGCCACGCAGGTCAGAACACGACCTTTTTAACGACTTCGGATCCGCCCCACCCGAAACGGCGCCGGACATTACCACTTAAGGCCGCTCCACAAAAGCCCGGGAACGGGAACGCGACCGCGAACAGGAACGTACTATGCTCGCACTTTTTCTTGATCCTCGAGCTCCCTAGTCCTCGCTCAGCCCGGCATAGCACGGCCCGGTAGAAAATATGAGCTCCACTCGGAACGTCACGGCTCAGTTTGTAGTGCTGCCTATCTCCTTCCTTTCCAATGCGGACTTCGTAGTCTTTCTTTCTATCGACCTGTGCGTACCATGTTCCTTCTTGTTACTCAATTATTTCTTTAACTATTAATTATTTCTTCAAAATTTAAAAAAAATCTTCCCTAATTTCTCATAGCTATATATAGCTATAGCCAAGACGTTATTACGCTGAGTTTTCTGTCAATAAAGTTGACAGCTCCGCAGTGCCGTGACGTAGACAGAACCCGTCTCTCTCCGCACCCCCGCTGTGGAGTATCAAGAAAAAGTGCGCGATTAGTAAAGAAAGTTGAAAGATGGACATCTCAGGCAGGCGTTCATAACACGACGGGAACACGAAGCTTGACGGAAACGGGAACCAGAGAGTATATACTTGACGGCTTGACGGGAATGGGAAGGATGGTCAACATTTATCTCAGCCCGGGAACGCGAAGCCTCTCGACCAATGACAATGCAGCAAATGGCGGTGAAGCTTTCCAGCTGATCGAGCGGGCGAACTGCGCGCGACAGGCGACACTGGTCTGAAGCGGAATTGAAAGTATAGGGCAATATTGAAGTTAGAGCGTGGATTTGGGAGGTTAGGGTTTGAGACGAGTTTTGTTAGTCATGGTTGAGTTGTTTTAGTTATTTTTAGTAATTATAGTATAATTGTTTTTCTATTCTTATTAATACTTAGAATTAAAAGTTCCCACATTTTTTAAAAAATGTTTCGTTAAAGTACATTGGAACTGTTTGTTTATTGACAAAATTTTAGTTTGTCGTAGTTGTATTTTTCGTAAGTTCGTAGTAGTTTTGGCATTCTTTGTACTCATAGTTATTTTTTCTTATTAATATTCTTTCGTCAAAGTATTTTTCATAGCAGCTTACGCCAACACATCAGGCAGATGGCAATACAAAGAGTAACACTTTGGTTACGTGAACTGTTTCTTATAGTTCTCGTTTTAGTCGCTACTGGTTCATAGCGCTATTCCTCTTCCCGTTGGCGTTTATTGTGAAGCGCACGTCCCGACCGTTCGCGGGCTATTGTGGAGCGGCCTTTAGCGTTCATACTCAGCTGCCGCACCCTCCACAGGCCGACCCATCCCACTCCATCCTAGCTGGGCGCAGCTTTTAAATAGTTTGCTCGTTGCATCAGAATCCCCTTTTGAAAACATAATATAAAATTAATCAGCTCAGATGCTCATGTGCTCGCAGCTGCACTGCTTCTCAGTTTGCGTCAACAATGAGAGAGAGCGTCGGATGGAAAATTCTACTTCTAGAACCTTCCAGAAGCGAAGTGTGATTGGCAGAAAATAATTAAGACGCAATAGACTTGAGCCAACCAGAGCTCAGAATCAAATCAAAGAGAAGGAATTGAGGCTTCGATGGGAAGAGCAACGACACGAATAGACTTGTTTAGGTGTAGCTCGCTGGGCTGCAAAGTAGTGCCAGGGCGAGATTTTTGTAAGGACTTACTTGTACATTGCCGGACTGCCAAGTAGCGCCCGGGTGAACGTACTTGCTTGCGAGATCGAGTCATGGACTAGAGTACCACACGTTGAGTTCGACCGCTCGGCAGCTTTACGTTCATGCGAGTTCATTTTATTAATTTCAGTGTTGAGGAATCTAGGAAAATTTCTGCTACATTATTGAAAGTTCTGATTGTTCAGAGAACTACCATAACTCGCGACTTTCATAAAAGACTGGCTCGTGATGAGTGCATAATTTAACAAAAGAAGTGTTGCGAGTCGAACCATCTGCCGTCGATGACCTCTGGAGGCTGTTTCTGAAGGAAGCTCGACGCGCCTGGCCATTCACTAGGGCGTCTGCTCTGTCTGGGGTGACATTCCTCTCCAGCCCGATGTCGCAAGTTGACCTGCGAAGGACTCCGCTTTCCAGAGAGCTGGGAGACGTCATTTTTTGGGGCAATTCAGAGATATAATCAAGAAAGACGTTTGATTAATTATTCAAAGACGAGTCTATGATTGACAGTTGAATCATTTTGCGTGGCCACACTTGTGCCAATTTGTAATTTAGCTCAAGAAAAATGTCAATTATAATCCATGGTAAAAGAAAAGTTCTCGAGAAATAATCCTTCTAAATTCTCACAATTTTCTTCTTTGAGATCATTAAATTCGTTTCTTTTTGTTCATCAATGTGTGTGTGTGTATTCTTTGTTGATATCGCACTTCCTTCACAGTACTGTAAGAGTTATCCTGATCTCCCTGAACTGCCCGGCAACCTGAACTATGTTTAAAAAAACACGTGAAAATGACAGTATACTTCAGTTTTCGTAACGTGACTGCTGAGGGTATTATCAAGATGGGATACGGCACGGCTTTTCGCATCTCTCTCGGTCGTGCCGCTAGAGTCGCTTGATCTGCAGCACTGCATGACACGGTCGCTATCATGCGAAATCTTGCGGTAGGACCGAGAAAGACGTTAAAAGCCGTGCCGTATTCCATCTTGAAGATAACATCGTCAGCTGCCATGTTACGAAGACCTAAGTATAAGTGTAGAATGCCCGCGGAAGCAGGCGTTGTGCAGGTCTGCTCCATACTGATCGGGATAAAATATTGTTACGTTTCTAGGTGGTGAATTAAAAGTCCGGTTTTATTTTAACAAAAACGTTTATTTTGTTTCTTAACACAATCACTGAAAACACTTGATTATTTATTTACACTACACTTCTCTTTATTTATTTACACTACACTTCTCTTACACTGTCGCATAGTCCTAAGCACCGACCACAGTTCGATGCACTGGCCACAGTCCACTTCACTGACTACAGTTCGATGTACTGACCACGGTTCACGTCACTGAGCACAATCACTGCACTGCTATTCACCGCGATGCACACACTTCACAGCTCAGCTTCCACTTCAGACTTAAGACTGACTCGCGGTCGCCGGCCGCCGCGTATTTATACTTGGCGAGTGCCGTCCAGAACTTTCCGGACCCCGCGAACGTTCTGGAATAATCTAGTGCAGGGACCGCCGGCAGATGACGCAACCCGCGCTCACAGGCAGCTCGTGGTGGCGCCGGCAGATGACGCAATCCGCGCATAAGGTAGTTCGTGGTGGTGCCGGCCGGTGACGCAATATTCGTTACAATATCAATTTTGTAAAAAATAGGCTGAATGGTGAGGTGCTAACCACAAACAGACAGAAGCTTTGCCATCAATCGATTTTTAGGAACCAAGAACACACAAAACATGGGTTCTGACTACACAAGTTAAAGGAAGTAATTTACTAAAATAGGAACAAGAGTTATCTACTTTTTCGTTACCAGGACCAGCTAGGAGCTTTTCTGTGGAAAATTCGCCGTTATCCGGCGCACAATTACACTTATCTTACGAAGGGCAAGAAAGTAAAACCTGCCTTATTAACAAAACAAATTCGCTCCGATGTAATAAAATATTCTTTCAAGGGTAAATCAGCTATACATTTGGGCTCTTATCCCTTATCATACCGTTCGTGAAAAAATAATTCTTCCTGCCACGACAACATGGAAAACGATAATTTGAATAACTATATTTCCCTCTGAATTTTAGAAGACGTGCACAGATAATGAAGTTACATTTATGTATAGAAACAAAACAGGGGGCCATCTCAGTATTTGCTCAAAGGATCAGGGTAAATGGACGACAAACCTGATCGAGTTAGGGGGTCATTGACCCAGAAGCTGCGGTACAATACTTATTACAAGTTGTTTATAATTATACACTCCAAATGGTAAATAATACATTAAATATCACTGTTAAAATTAATGTTACATTCCTTTTGATGGTCAGTATAGTCTCTAATATATAGACCAGTTATGCAGCAGAAACGATTTTACTTGGGATTTAAAATTTTCCATCGAATTTAATCGTTTAATGTCATCTGGCTAAGTGTTGTAAAATAATGTACATGTATTGTATGTGAATTTTTGTAGTGAGCTGTCACCTGATGAATATGATTTCTACGACGGTTTAAACATCGGCGTTTGCTGAAAATATATTCCCGCACTTAAGTCATTTTTGACTAACACCACTGATTCGTAAATCAACAGAATAGGTAGTGGTAAAACTCCTAGATTAATAAAGAGAGGCAAAAATCATGTGGGTGAGATTAGCTTGTTGCGTACAATTCTTTTTGTAATCTATAAGTCTGGGAACTATAAGATGTATTTCTCCAGAATTTGATGCCATACCTCAGGCGGTAATAAACATTCGCAAAATATACAGAAGGGACTGTATGGCGTCTGTCAATGTCGGCCTGCCCGTCCGTCAGTCTCAGTCAGTCTCAGTCAGTCTCAGTCAGTCTCAGTCAGTCTCAGTCAGTCTCAGTCAGTCTCAGTCAGTCTCAGTCAGTCTCAGTCAGTCTCAGTCAGTCTCAGTCAGTCTCAGTCAGTCTCAGTCAGTCTCAGTCAGTCTCCGTCAGTCTCCGTCAGTCTCCGTCAGTCTCCGTCAGTCTCAGTCCAGTCTCCGTCAGTCTCCGTCAGTCTCCGTCAGTCTCCGTCAGTCTCCGTCAGTCTCCGTCAGTCTCCGTCAGTCTCCGTCAGTCTCCGTCAGTGTCCGTCCGTCCGTCGGTCCGTCCGTTCGTTCGTCCGTCCGTCCGTCCGTCCGTCTGTCCGTCTGTCCGTCTGTCTGTCTGTCCGTCTGTCTGTCCGTCTGTCTGTCGGTCTGTCTGTCGGTCCGTCTGTCTGTCTGTCAGTCCGTCTGTCTGTCTGTCGGTCCGTCCGTCTGTCTGTCGGTCCGTCCGTCTGTCTGTCGGTCCGTCCGTCTGTCTGTCGGTCCGTCTGTCTGTCTGTCGGTCCGTCTGTCTGTCTGTCGGTCCGTCTGTCTGTCTGTCGGTCCGTCTGTCTGTCTGTCGGTCCGTCTGTCTCTCGGTCCGTCTGTCTGTCTGTCGGTCCGTCTGTCTGTCTGTCTGTCGGTCCGTCTGTCTGTCTGTCGGTCCGTCTGTCTGTCTGTCGGTCCGTCTGTCTGTCTGTCGGTCCGTCTGTCTGTCTGTCGATCCGTCTGTCTGTCGGTCCGTCTGTTTGTCCGTCGGTTCGTCTGTCTGTCTGTCCGTCGGTCCGTCTGTCTGTCTGTCCGTCGGTCCGTCTGTCTGTCTGTCGGTCCGTCTGTCTGTCGGTCCGTCTGTCTGTCGGTCCGTCTGTCTGTCGGTCCGTCTGTCTGTCGGTCCGTCTGTCTGTCGGTCCGTCTGTCGGTCCGTCTGTCTGTCGGTCCGTCTGTCTGTCTGTCGGTCCGTCTGTCTGTCTGTCGGTCCGTCTGTCTGTCTGTCGGTCCGTCTGTCTGTCTGTCGGTCCGTCTGTCTGTCTGTCGGTCCGTCTGTCTGTCTGTCGGTCCGTCTGTCTGTCTGTCGGTCCGTCTGTCTGTCGGTCCGTCTGTCTGTCTGTCGGTCCGTCTGTCTGTCTGTCGGTCCGTCTGTCTGTCGATCCGTCTGTCTCTCGGTCCGTCTGTCTGTCTGTCGGTCCGTCTGTCTGTCTGTCGGTCCGTCTGTCTGTCTGTCGGTCCGTCTGTCTGTCTGTCTGTCCGTCTGTCTGTCCGTCTGTCTGTCTCTGTCTGTCTGTCGGTCCGTCTGTCTGTCTTTCTGTCTGTCAGACCGTCTGTCTGTCTGTCGGTCCGTCTCTCTGTATGTCAGTCCGTCCGTCTGTCTGTCTGTCGGTCCGTCTGCCTGTCTGTCTGTCGGTCCGTCTGTCTGTCGGTCCGTCTGTCTGTCGGTCCGTCTGTCTGTCGGTCCGTCTGTCTGTCGGTCCGTCTGTCTGTCGGTCCGTCTGTCTGTCGGTCCGTCTGTCTGTCGGTCCGTCTGTCTGTCGGTCCGTCTGTCTGTCGGTCCGTCTGTCTGTCGGTCCGTCTGTCTGTCCGTCCGTCTGTCTGTCGGTCCGTCTGTCTGTCGGTCCGTCTGTCTGTCGGTCCGTCTGTCTGTCGGTCCGTCTGTCTGTCGGTCCGTCTGTCTGTCGGTCCGTCTGTCTGTCGGTCCGTCTGTCTGTCGGTCCGTCTGTCTGTCGGTCCGTCTGTCTGTCGGTCCGTCTGTCTGTCGGTCCGTCTGTCTGTCGGTCCGTCTGTCTGTCGGTGCGTCTGTCTGTCGGTCCGTCTGTCTGTCGGTCCGTCTGTCTGTCGGTCCGTCTGTCTGTCGGTCCGTCTGTCTGTCGGTCCGTCTGTCTGTCGGTCCGTCTGTCTGTCGGTCCGTCTGTCTGTCGGTCCGTCTGTCTGTCGGTCCGTCTGTCTGTCGGTCC
>BLKR01009521.1:0-109378 GCA_011170035.1 Teleogryllus occipitalis
TTTAAGCTTATGTGGCAGGCAAAAGCGCGGCATTGGAGAACTGTTTTTCAGTAGGCCCATCCCACGCTATTCTGCTAGCGCGAATGAATGAAGCGCAAACAAATGGGGTCTACTAAGATGTTAATTTCTTATAAACAATTACATATATCTCGAGAACGAGATATAATAGCACCGAACGGATTCCGGAATTTTGCATCACATTTAAACGCCATTCAGATTAGACAATAAAACAATTTGCAACAATTGCAAATTTATAAACAATTTCCAAATTTTGCAAATCTAAAGTGGGGAGAGTCTCCCGATGTCCCAGAACCAAAAACAGCGAATTAACAATTTTGCAACAATTTATAATTTTATAAACAAATTCGATATATGCGTTAGAACGGCCGGGAAGGCTCCGCAAATTGTGCCTGAAATGAATATCTCAAAATAGCATTTTGTCAGGAGTTACAAATCGATTACTAAAAGTTAGAATAATTGTTGCTAAAATGATAAATATTTACTGGTCTATAGACAATCATTCTGGACTGAAAACCCCGCTTAGAAATATTTTTTTCGTCGTGGCGTACGCGCAGGCAAACTACCTCCTTCGGCAGGGAAATATGACGATATTTCCGTCTCGTACGTAAACGAACTAGCCCCCTCCCCCTGAGACAGCATTCTTTCTGCCCCTTGGGATGTTGCACCAATCACAGACAACTGTGGTTCTACCTGCTAGCGATTGGTCAACGCGTCCCTCCCCCTGCCCTCCCCCAGGCCGAGGGGTGTCCAAGTTTGTCGGCCCGGTGTGGAAGATAGAATTTTGAACGACATTTTTTCTGAGGGAGAGGGTACATAACAACTGGAACTCAATGTTGAAAACATTGAGCAAAGAAAAAACCAGTATTTATCTAAAAGGAGAAAATGATGTGTAATTACGCACATAAAATTCATTAATGAATTTAACATTCATTCCCAATACCTGGAAAACATCAACTGTTGTCCCCATCCCTAAACCAGGAAAATCAGCATCCAACCCGATTAACTCTCGCCCGTTTTTCCTAATCTGTAACATGTGTAATATAATTGAAACTATTATTGATAGACGTTTAAGATGGTTTTTAAATCACTATAACATCATTGAAGATAATCAATTTGGCTTTAGACTTGGGCATTCTACTTGCATCTCATTAGTTTGGACTCTTAGTACAGCACTGAAGCCATCCACAACAGACAACACGTCATTGCCGTCAACCTAGATGTCCACAAAGCGGACGATATGGTCTGGATACCTCGAGGAATATGTCTACTTAAAGAGATCGGCATTAATGGTAATATTCTTAGTTTTATCATGAATTTTAATAGAGATCGATGTATCCAAGTACGTGATAACAACCTGTTGTCTGAAATAATCAAGCTTGAGAATGGCCTTCCACAAGGATCCACCCTAAGTGTAATTTTATTTTTGATTTCAATTAAGAATGCTGGTCAGAATATCAAATCACCTGCGATCATTCGCAAATATGCGGACGATATAATAATCCTCAGTAAAAGAACCTCTCCTCTATGTAGAGAATTACACGAGATGCTTTGAACGCAATACGTAACTGGACGCTAATCACAGGATTCATATCTCCAACCAAATCCGAATGCATCTTGATACCTAGGCAAAATGTAGCAGGGGATCTTCATTTACAAATGGGAGAGGTAGCAATAAGAAGAGTATTTTCGACTTGAATCCTTGATCTCATTTTAGATTGTAAGCATACTTGGAAAGAGCACATGAAATATCCCATCCCTGGTATCAAAAGAAGAACAAATATACTAAAATTCATGAACTATAACAACTCAGACGCAGACGAACACGTTGCTCCTCACTTACAAAGCCATCATCCGTATCAAAATAGACTATGGGTGTATAATTTATAACAAAGCCAAAAACATCCTACTCACAAAATTGGGTCTTCTGCATAACAGAGCGCTTAGGATATGCACTGGATGTTTCCACACAATGCCAACAGGTAGCATCCTTATCGAAGCCTCAGAACCAAACCTACAATTTCGAAGGGATTATCTGACCGTAAATACCTAAGAAAGGCCTTCTCATCCAACAATAATACCATACTTAACGATATTAACCCACCAATCAAATCTGCTCCCAACCATTTACAGTCATACCCAAAAACCTTTTACGAAAGCACCAAAGACATCATCAGGGCTTATAACTTTCAACACATATCAGTGGCAAGAAGTAGAACACCTAAATATCTCCACTAGGTCACACCTCAATTTACTGTCGATCACTTTTCCAAGAATCTCTCCAACTCTAACTCGAACGACTCTGACGCTGACCTCATCTTCAATAAGATTCTCAATAAATACCAACATCCACATCCAAGACACATTGGAAACTGACAGACTGGGTTTATACATCCAATCTCCATGGAAGACCTTTCACGTCAAGTTTATGACCTTTTCTAGTAAAAATAGAGCTTACAATTATTCTTTCCTAATGGCAATGAACCTTGCCAAATCTAACCCAACTAAAAATGTATAATTTTATCAACATATGAACCGAACGGCATTAAAGTTTCACCCAGTAACCACCTACCATTAATCTTCACCAACTTACTTGAAATCTGCAAAGAGACAACTGACATGCTTATTCAACCTGCGGTGATCCATATTACAAGGAATATAGGAGCAAGAACCCCGATTAGCACATCACCTGTACCTACGTTGCTAATTGACTTTGTAGAGAAAGTAAACAAGAAAATGTCTTATGCAATTGAGGACTACACGAAGTTTACTGACAAAGCTATTAAGATGTGGTCAAACCAATAGAATAATCTCAAAGCAAGCACAACTCATAATTTGCCCTCAAAACGTATAAAAAGCTCACACGTCGTAAAGAAATAACTCTTTTACGCATTAAATCAGGCCATACCAAATTTTCCCATAGCCATATACTAGAGAAAAGACCTATCCCGGAATGCACCTCTTACAATAGCCCAATGAACATTAATCACGTCCTTCAGGAAAGTCCCCAGTACAATTCAGTCAGACCTCAATTTTTTGGTATGGAAAATTTTAGTTCTATTCTAAGTGATAATATTTACCAAAGTAATGTAATAAAATTCAGTTTCATGTATTTGGCCACAAGATTTCTGACACATCTTATTACAAAGATCCTATTATTAATTTATACACATATATACGGAATGTCTGGAAATTACAGAGCGACGTTTCGAGGAACTCATTTTCCCCCATCCTCAGGCTAGACTGTGTAACAGAGAGATTATGAAGAGATTACTTTACAATACTATAAGAAATACTACAAGTAAATAACATTACAAAGTACAACATATATAGCACTCGATATGGTAAAAACATACAGACTGTCCAATTTAAAACAAACAAAACATCAAAAAGAAACCAAAGTAATATACATATTTGCAACAGGCCGTGCAACCGCACGTCTGGTATGGCAGTTGAAACATGATTAGAACCCAATGTAAACTGTCAGCTGACGGTTGGGCGGTATCCTAAGAAAAAAGCAAAGGCTTCAAATATGTTACAAGAAATACAATACACAAATTACCAATATTAAATGGGTCAGCAAATGCTTAAAAAGGATTATTTATATAATAGTTGAGTGAAGTACGTACAAAATGATCGAGTCCAGGGTGGAATAATCAAATGAGGAAACTAAGAATAAATGTATAGGGGATTACGTCCAGATTCCTGAAAAATATAGCAGATTGAAGTTTAGATTCCGTAAGACGGAAATAGCGATGAAGAAACCGGCAAGGTCAAGTCCGCAGTCATGAATAGCACGTGTCGATGTTGTCCGCTCCCAGAGCCATTGGCCTACGCTAGAGGCGCACTAGGGAGCTCAGTGCGTTGGCTCCGCTCCGCTCCTGCCCGCCCCCGCCCCGCCATCCATTCGTTCTCCGTTACCCGCTCGCTTCATGTTCGTTCCCCGCCCTTTCCCATCCGTCCTCTCTCGTTTCCTGTCCGATCCTCGCCCGTTCCCAGCTCGAACCCAACCCATTCTCGACCTGTTCCAGGCCCGATCCACCCCGATGAACCTTCGCCTCCATCACGATCACAAATCGCATACTGACCACATTATTCCCCTTCCCAAAAAACTCCTGGCCGGCCCACGCTTCGTTCCTCTACATCCCCTCCCCGTCTCGTCCCCGCCCCGCCCCGCTCCCCTCCCAGCTTCCTCTCCCATTCCCATGCCTGGCCCGGCCCCCTCCCCGCCCACGCATCGGGCCCGCCAGGCATCGACCCGGGGGCGAGCGGGCTGGCTGCGGGGAATCGCCTCTGTGAGCTTAAAAGCGCCGACGTCAATACCGAGGAGAGAGGGGAAAACGAGATTTGTGTCGGGTCAGTGTTTCGATCAAGTCGTTCTTTCGGGTTTTTATCGCAGCGGGATGGTTGCAGCGCGCCCTCTCGCAGCGTGCTAATGCGGTGACCTTTCGCGAAGGGAGCAGTGCGGGGGAGCCCGTGCTGTTCGTCCCACGCGTTGTTTCAATCTGGGGCAGTGCGTAGCCCCGTTCGAATCGTTGACTCCGATATTGCGAGCAACGTCGAAAGCTTACATGATGTACGTACTGTAATTCAGCGACAAACTTTGGGAATTGTATTCTCCTTTAGAAAAAAATCATAAAAATGTAATTACAACATGGGTCCAGATATGCATAGTTGAAGAGTTATCCGAACATATATTTTACCATAAATACGAAAGTTCATTCCACTGCTGTTGAAATAGTACGAACACACCATGTGTGAATTCGATGTTTTATCCGACAATACGCCAATATGAGGCATTTTGTATGATGTTATAGACAATACAAAGTAAAGATGTACCCTGTATCGCAACTCTTTTAACACTTTGCACTTGAATTGTTTCGATGTTGTACTGCAGATCCATTAACTCGTTAACATCTTTATTCTTTTTTAATTTCTCGTATACATGATGAATATATGGAGTAATATTCATGGTAAAAAGTTACATAATGCTGCAGCCAAAAGTGTCTTTTTTGACAGAAATAGTCGTTTCGTGTCTCCCTAATACCATAAAAGAGTTTTGTCTTGCTTCTATGTGCAGTAAATTACTTTATCTAATACGTAACGTAGTCAGAAAACACAATTTGTGGTTCCTTAATACCGAAAGCTGTCATCTCGTTTATCCATTCGACCGACTGTCCATATGTGAACAACACTAGCTCCTAAACTGCTCGTAGAATTTTTGCCAAAATGAATATACCCCGACCGATCTGACCTGACTTGAAACCTTCCGGTTTAAAAAGAATCTTAATTTTTTAGGGGGGCTTCGCATGAAACCCGTGGGACATTTTCAAAATTTTCTCAAAATTAGCTTCAAAGTTTGTCTTTAAATTTCTTGTAGGAACAGAGTAAATTTCACTTACCAAGATGGCGCAGATCTGACATCGTGTTACCCCTGAATTTTGGAGATATGCTAAAGTTTGACATTTTTGAACCCTCTCGTAAAACTACATTGAAGGCAGATATAAAAAAATGAAATTTTTCCTCCACATTTAGTTTTTGAATTAATACCTGGTACATTTTTTGAAAATGTTAGAAGTTTAAAAGCAATTTTGAGTGAAATAAAAATAATATTAAAAAATATTTAAAACCATATTTTGTCAAAAACGTCGCCAATTTTTACACTTTTTTTACCGATTGTACTAAATGCACTGAATATCATGACTTAAACCATTTTGATGTATTCTTTTGCTTTTTCAAAAAGTTACGAATATAATTTTCTGAAATATCTCGCAAGTCGTTAAAATTTACATTATAAATATATTTACTTGTTTAATAAAATTTATTAACATAGAAACTTCAAAGTATCTCTAATTATGATTTCTCAAAAATCCATAAGTTTTTAAGTGGTGTGAACGAAAAATGGCGTATTTGCGAAAAGGTTCTGAAGTTGTTGTTTTTTTTCAAAAACGGCAGCAATTATTTTCGGAAATTTCCATGTTGGAAAATAGTTCAATTCTCTACGATATTCCGAAAGCCTGATGTCGACCAAAACATTTGGGTCTCGAAAAATCAACAAACTGACAAATGTCGGCTCTCCGTCAAAAGTAGAATAAAAATTTCGATTTTCAAGAAACAAAGTAAACCTTCACATTAAATGAAATGTTCTCTAAATATTTTGTGTGAAAACATTTTGTCAAATGTTTGTAAATATTAACGAAAAAGTGTATTTTTTGTCTTGGTGGCAGATGGCCTGGGAAGAAATTGGTTACCGTGTCAAAATTGTTGGACAAACAATGTATTTATTTTGACGAGATCAATTTCATGAATGAATATGTGTGTGTGTGTGTGTGTGTGTGTGTGTGTGTGTGTGTGTGTGTATTGTGCCAAGTGCAAAACAATAAAACTAATATAGTCAATAATGCGTTATTTATTTAAAAGTACATGTGAATTAATTTAAGAATGAATGGGAGGAATAAAAACGCGCGCTGGTTGTACAAATCTGCAATCGAACCGAATATCGCCCTTCCAATCTGCCCAGTGAACCGCTTAGATATCTCTAGACGTAAAGTAGTTTCAATCGATTGTAATTTTGATATTTGTTCAAAACAACGAATGAGACATTTGTACGTTATTCGTGCCAGTTCTGGAAGTAAGGCTAATGAAAAACGGGACATTGACTTTTGTTCTTGAGCTGCCTTCATGTATTCAGTGCGAAACTGCTCCCCTGGAATGAGCAAAGCTCGTACGTAGAGTGGTACTCTTTCTCTCGCGTGCTTCCATTCGCCCGCGAACACGAGACCCCGCCGCCGCAAGTCACGCCATGGGCTTAAAGCGCCGAGGCCCTTGAAGATTTCGCCCCGACCCTTGCGGGCGGCGCCATATTCTCCACTTCGTTCTTTCGCCCACGAAGACGGACGGCAAACAATTTCAAAACATTGATATTGCAATTTATTTGTTGCAGGAAATACATCAATCAATTTCCTATTATAATTCCATGGTTCCACAAACAGTGAAAGTAAGTTCAATTAATGGTAAACGCTAGGGAACCAGTCTTAAAAATACAATCTTTAATCGTATTGGAAGTCGTGCCTGGATTTTTGACGTTTTCAGTTGTGTGAACTCCCAGTATTATAAGATGCATAAGCCAGTGTCAAAATTCAAGGAATAATGATCAGAAAGTATCTTTACGTGGAATTATTATTGTCATGTAAATTAACCTGTTAAGGTCTCAAAAAATTGTACGAACTCAGAGGGACGTAGAAAAAAAAGCCTTAGGCTAGAAAAACAATTGTGGCCTAATGCGAGTACTCCTAGATTCAGAGGCACTATAAAAATGTTTTAATATAATTCAGACAAGAATTGAATCACTGACAGAACTAAAGATGTTACGTTCAAGTATTAAACCATCTGTACGGTTCTTACTTCTGCAGATATTTAGCAAACAAATCTGATTAGCATAAAATTATAAAACACAATTTCTTAAACACATAACTTTAAACTATAGTGTGTAAACCTCCAGTAATGCGTTGAAAATAAAAATACATTGTTTTTCTTACGTCAAAAATTCGAATTTTCATGAAAAATGCCTTTCCAAAACTTTAGGAAGGGGTTCTATATAATCTAGCTTGACTAACTTCACTGGAAAAGATCCATTCTCTGTCTCTAATACGCAATGATCTCTTTCAAATGTGAACTCTCTAGAAAAATAAATTTTCGGGCACTCCAAAAATGTATTGCATGCATAATAATTGAAATCTTTTGTTTTTAAATGAATAGGTTTAAAAATTTATTACGGGTGTTCGTTCCTTTTTACCTTCCAGGCATTAATTCTTTCGCGCATTACACGGAAACAGTGCGCCATTGGACCTTAAAGTTACGTTCTCGAGGACCCATGGATGAACTTAATCCTTTGCATCCTAAACTGTAATCTACGAAATGAGACCTTTCTTAATCACTTAACACTTTCAAAAGTGTTCTGAGACGTGCACAATCTCTAATTCGGTGTATAATGAAAATTGAAAATTAATTGTCTAAGCAATACATATTTACATTCAAATTATTGTTAATATTTTGTTTCGCAGTATTCTATTTTCACTTTTAAGGCAACGGTTTCCAAAGTTCAAAATGGAGTCAGCTGGTTGAGAATAATAGCATTCTGAACTCGGAGAGGATTTTATCGAATTCCTCTTAAATAAAAATGAGGAAATGCTTTTCGGTATTTTCCAATAGACCTAAAGAAATTTCCAATTTCAATACAGTGGGAATATATTGAAAGGGCACATGTACGTGTAAGAAAGCGGTATATCGTTGCCATTCCTAGCCGCGCGGCCTCATAGCCCCAGCGCCTCTCCGCTCTCGAAGAATGCAGCGCTCTTCCTTCTATTAATTCGCATTCCTCTTGTTTCTACGTTTTTCGTCGCTTCTGGCTGAAAGAATGCGCAAAAGAATTACGATAACGCACTGGAGTTTAATTATATCGTACTAAACTCCAGATACTTTAAATGAGATTTAGGGTAAAAGAAACTAGTGCCCATTGATTTTGTTCACAGTTCTAAAATTTAGACAGAGTTAGCCATTGATCATTTAAATGAAGTGTAGATGAAATCTTATAATAATGACATAAAATCT
Organism: Teleogryllus occipitalis; assembly: GCA_011170035.1. NCBI lineage: Eukaryota > Metazoa > Arthropoda > Insecta > Orthoptera > Gryllidae > Teleogryllus > Teleogryllus occipitalis. Next base: position 8,629 of record BLKR01009521.1, read on the forward strand.
TATAATAATAGTTGTAGGATATTGTTTACATTTGAAACTATTTTCCAGAGTTTCTCAGCAAACCGTTTTTCGAATAAACAAAGTTCAGATTTCCAATGTCTTCAACATCACATGGCACTAACATCTTGCCTTAGGTGTCTAATACTGTTGGTCATTTTTGGTATAAAATTGGAGCTTTACTATTGTCTTTCGTGAAGCTTCCACTGGTTCTTTTACTATGTCCACCAGCCCCCTCAACAACAATCCAATCTCTGCTGTTTGCTTCTCGGCTACGTCTACAACCATCAATTCTTTCCGTTCCTTCACAAACATTTGATGTCGCCACTGTTCTACCCTTAGGCAATCCATTCTCTTTTGTATTGTCTCTCAAGTGCCTCCTAAGCTCTACGGGCTCTCCCGCAGCCCCCTTTCATTCCTTTGCCCTCGTAAGGCAAAGTATCCCTCGAGCCACCCAACAATTTTTTCCTTTCTCTACTTCCACAGATTCCGCTTTCATCGCCAAATCGGACTTGCCCTTTATTACTACTTCTGCGACCCATCTCTCCGTACCATCCTCGAATTCACGTGCTTTGTCCCCGGTCAGCCACCTCCTAAAGTACGCCTCTTTGCCTCTTCCATTTCCGAGCCGTCCCGTTCTGCCCCGCCCCGCCCCGCCCCGCCCCGCCCCGCCCCGCCCCGCCCCGCCCCGCCCCGCCACCGTTCGCGACCGATCTTTTGCCGCCGCTGCGACGTCACCGACTTCGCTCCGTCCCTTCCACAGCCAACGCCCCCACTCCCACTCGGCTTCCACTAATCCTCCTCCCCACTTGCCCCCTCTCGTCCACACCCTACGATAGTCCATTTGCTCGCCTCCCCGCGAATCCACGGAGGCTTCATCCACGGACTTTCCTCCACACTCCCACCTCCGCTTCACTGTCACAATCCTCCCCTACCTTTTCCCACGCCTCGGTACTTATTCCAACCCGTCAGAACGGAAGCGTTTGCCCTGCCTGGAATCCGCTCAGCCTTCATCCCCTCCCTCAGCAACCTATATATCGGCCCCTCCTCCACTCCAAGGCGTTTACCGCCACATTCACCATTAACTTTCCTATCTGTCTGGTCCGTCACCCCCTCCCCAAAATTCTTCTTTATCCTTTTTGGCGACCTATTTCCTCCCAACTCCCATTCTAGAGATCCCTCATCCCACTTCCAACCCCGTCTTCGGTTCGTCCTTTTAGTCTCGTTTTGTCGCTTCCCCGCTCCCTCTTGACGCCTTCATTCCCGTTTCCGCTCTGCTTCTCGCGCGTTCTCTCGGTTGCGTATATCTCCGCCGCTGCCCCCATTCCACCCCTCCGCGGCCGCCGACGCTCCCTCGCGGATCGATGCGCCTTCGAATAGCGCGGCCAGCTGACCCAGTGGGCGGTCGCGAGGCGCCTTCGCCCAACGCTCCGCTTTTGTCCGACGTCTCAGCGGCACGCGCCTGCCCCGGCGACCAGGTGTGCGCACCTTGGGCGGGTCGGGTTTCCGCTTTACACGTTCACGCGATCGCCACGTTGTGATAACCGGAGAGTCATGTTTCAAGAAAAATTCCCAACTCATTACGTAGCTGCCCGAGATGTCTTATCGTAGATGCTATCAGATATGTGTGTGTATAGAGTGCATTTTATTTTATGACCATCAGACATTTAGAGCCACGCCATTATATTATTTTGATCAAGGTGGAGAAAGAAGATAGAGCTAATTTCATTTATTTATCTAATAAATAAGGTATAAATGAGAGAAAACGTTCGTGTAGAAAAAAAAATTTAAAAAACATTATTCATTTTGAAATAATCTTCAATAGTTTGACATTACTGCCACATCTCTAATTTATTCAAGTAATATTCCATCCTTTGTTTTCATACTTCGGGCTTGTTAAAGATGTTATGCTAAAAATCAATGATGAGCTAAAGAACGATGATTAAATTCGATGTGGTTTACGATTTTACACCATAATCACAAGATGAAAACATCTTTGCTTTACACGTGGTTGAAACCCACAACCTTTAGTTCCGCGTAAAGCAAATGTCGCCGCACTTATTTACGCTAGGCGTTTCTCACTTGGTCGCAAGTACAACGCTGGGAAACAATCCTGCATTAAGTTCATTTCACTGGGTTTCCTTATTGCCCCGATTGTCGATAACAACTTTTTCATGGGCGCTAGTCGTGCGAAGAGTTTTATAGCGCAGAAGTCCGTCGTACGCAGAAGATGGAGATGTGACCCGTTTTGCGGTCGGAGAGGTCGCGAAGCGTGGAGCAAGCAGAACGAAGGTGTAAAAGTGGCGCCTCTGGGGACGATGAAAGCAATCGGATCATAACCCCCCCCCCCCCGGATGAGATTGAGACGCGCGCAGAAACCAGAAGTTCCGAGGAATGAACATTAGACGATACGTGATCACTCGAGCATTGTGCAATTTCCGAAATTAAAACCCGATGGAAAACTTTTTATGTGATTAATATTGCAGTACTGAATATACTTTGATAGCATTCATATCATGTACAGCGATATATGTTCATACTACCTAATAGCAATCTTAACTAGTGACACTACTATAGCACACTTTCTCGTATTATTTCTAACTTTTGCAATGTTCGAAAATTCAGAAATTTCAAAGAAAATTAGACCTGCACCATTTTTGAAGGTTTGTTTACTTTACACGAGGGGAAGAAATAAAGAAAAAACTTGTAACGGTTCTCGAGAAAATGTTCTATAATTTGCATTAATTTCAAGCAGAAATTACTCAAATTTTCAAAAAATTGTACATGATCTTTAATGAGCTTATTAATTTAGCAGATAATGAAAATAACAGGACTATATCGGAGCGGTACCCTAACAAATGGGCCACGGACCACGCGCGATCATTCCTTCCTCTTCCCTGCCCTCTCCTCTCCCCTTATAAACACACATACACTTACTTGCACTGCAATACCGTACATACTGGGAGTCTAGTCGGGAGCTAAGTTTGTCCCGGCTTGGGCGGTGCTCTGTTGTAGGGGCAATTCTTCGCAAGCCGACGTGTATGTCTGTGCCGGATCTCAGCGGAGTAGCAATACCGCCATTTACCAGAATAATCGCTAACGGGACTAATAAGCATAGCACTTGACGCTCCCGAAAACATCAATCAACGTAATTTTATTCATGAAACAAAAAGTACACAATTTCAGTAAATTCAGCTGATCAGATGAGATGCAGAATCAACTTTCAATTCATACATAAATGTTTTTATTTTTTTTCAACCATGTGAGATCTAAATCGGTAGTGGATCAAACGCACGCAAATGTATCGCATGCAACCCAAGTGCGTGCGGTAAACTCTCTTAGAAAAGAGACCATGAGGCAAAGAGTCTGGATTCGCATGGGTCAACTGTTAATCCACATCGAGTGAGATGTCAAGCTGAGCTCGACGCGTGGGCTACTTTTCTCGTCTTCGTAATGAATCCTGTCTCAGACAGCAACGTACGAAGGAAAACTCTTAAATGCAAATTTTCTGTATCCCAGCAATAAATCTTCAATTCTACTTAATGCATTGGAAATATTGAAAGTTTCTTCTCATATGCTTTAATTGATAGCATATCACATTAATTGTTATTTTACAGTTTGAAATGACAGTCATTAAAATGATGGCAATTACAGCGTATTAAGTACACTGATTTTGCTAAAAAAAATGGCAGATTCTTTTGCAGACGATGCTCGTATTTGTATTAGCAATCGAGAGAGATTCGAACGTGTGCTTGTGCAGTATCGATCCTGCCTGTAACTCAAAGAGAACTTTTACACCAAGCATACAGCAATCACGTTCAGTCTCATATTCTCCCAATTTTCCACATGTGAAGTGAATAATTTGCACGACATACCACTGATAACAATCATGTAGTGGGAAGAATTCTAATAAATTATTTTTATTTGGGAGACTATAATTTCTGCTGACGACGCATATTAAGGCCTACTAAGATTGAGGCCTCTTAATTAAACAGATAATTTTGTGTTCCATACTTCATTTCAGATGCACCAGAAGATATTTTGGAACTTTTCAAAAACACGTAGTGTGTGTTTTGCAGAATATTTCACGTAGATCTGGAGTTTTCTGCTCAACCGTAGGTTTTCACATGCTCTCCTATTTCTTCAGATTTTGTCTTCGTGAGGGCATAATTCATAATTACTTCAGCATCTGACTCTTTTTCACCCTATTCTCTTCTTTCTCTCTTTACAAAGCATCAGTCAAAATGCACTGTCACACTCATCAGCAGCTATCCAATTTCTTTTGCTCTTTCTTATCTCTTACCAATGACTTCTCATTTCACTAATTTTACGAATATTTATGGTGTCTACATATCCCAAGGAACAAGTGTTTTGCAAGCAACGAATATTAACTTTTTATTTCAGAAAGTTTTTTGCACGATCGACTTTTTCAGAAATATGTCGAAGTGTGAAATTAAGTGGATCACACTGTAAATCGTGGCCTACATTGAATGCAACTGGAGAGATTTAGGAGTGGCCGTAACAGTAGCACACGGCATTTCTGTCGAGAAGGCGAATTCACACATGAATGCACCGATTAGCTCACAACGCCCTAATCGATATTTTTTTTATTTAAGATGTTTTCGCAAATACAGAGTTGAAGACGACTTACAACATAACTGTCATTTCAAAAGAAGTAAAATTGGTAGTGGCGTTTTCCTAATTCTTTTCAGTTTATGCTGCCATTCTTTTCACGATTTACTTAATTTTCCTTTATCGCCTCGCGGCTAGCGATTCTTTATGATCACAATCTACGAGTGAGTATATTTGTAATATCCAATGCGCACTGAACTTCAAAGAAAACTATGCAGCCTTTTCAGAGGAATCTATGGTTTCTTTGGATACTCAAAATTTTAGAAAAGATCTAAGAACATTCGTTTGTTTTTAATATTTATTTTATTGTAGTGTTATACGTGAGTATTTTACTTTTTGTTCTTGAACAGTGTTTGCGATACTTTTTGAAAACTCATTTTGTGTGGTTTTGTTAAGAAGCATTTTTGCTGCTGCAGGCCACGAGTACCCATGAAATTTCGTAACTGTCAACTGATCAGACCAGATGATGAACCCGTACTTGAATGTTTACAACGTTTTCTAGCAATGCGAGGTCTAAAACTGTGGCTGATCAACGATGCTAATTTCCGGAGGTATGCCGGAGTCTCGAGTTAAGCGGGCCACTCTGTATTAACCCAGGCGTCAGCCTTTTTGCGGCGCATAGCACAAGGAATGTTGTCGCGTGCGCAGGTGGCAGAGGGGCAAGACGATGCTGCTGGCGTCGCTGGGCGCGTGGATCCTGTTCACGCTGCCGCTGGGCTTCATCCAGCCGCCGGCCGTCAGCTGCATCCAGCGCGCCAACCACACGTGGGTGCTGGCCGGCACGCACGTCGACAACAGCATCGTCGAGAAGCGCAGCGTCCCGCCCGGCGGTGAGCGCTCTTCTCTTCTTCTTCTTCTTTTCCTCCTACGGCCTCTCCTCTTTCTTCATCTCTTTTTTATTTTTTATTTCTTTCCTTCTGCCATGTTCCTTTCGCGCTACTATCCATAATAAAGTTACATTTTCTCCATACATGTTGTGTAATAATGAATTCCCATTCATAAAAAATGACCTTCATTTTTTCGGACCAAAAACGACTCCTGTTTATTGGCTGTACGACGAGATTTTTAATTTATAATTATTCGCATTCATAATTTGGAGAGGAAAATTGGCAATTACCACCCAACTTTTTACAATTAAAACGTTTAATTTTGTGATTCAATAATTATTGGCTCTGACGTACTGAAGAGAAGGTCTACTTTATTTGTTTCAACGAAATTTTTAGGTCTATTTTGAACAATTAACCAAATTAACAAAGCAAAAAATATAGAGGGAAAACGACAATTTTGTTAGTAAAAACCAACTTTTTTGTTTCTGAATGATAAAAGCAAATAAGAACATGACAATAAAAAATCCAGCAAACTTTATAAAAATATATCTAACTTCTGTGGACTTCCCTCAATTAATCATCAAGCACTCAGTCAATAATTATAGCAAATGATTCTCAATTCCCTCTCATTTTTCTAATAGAGGAAGTTCCATAATCCATCTGTACCATCTACAACACTGTTTCATCAATAAATCACATACTTTTGTAATGCCCTATCTACAATGAAGTTAGACAAAAGTACCTAGAAGATGAAAACTTCAATGATAATTTATGAAAACCGAGTTATCAAGAGAAAGTGATAAAAGTTTGTAAAAATATTGATATGTTCAAAGATTTGTGATTGCATTTGATTATTGTACGTCCAGGTCACTCATGACCTTGTTGTTTTTGTGACTTGAAATAAAATAGTTTTAAAACATTAAAAAGAACCACTGCTAAATGTTCATGTAAATGTTCAACTTTATGACTACTTTAACAGCATGTGTCAGTTGCAAGGTCAACATTTTGTAGCACATCATTTTGTATTTGATTGTTTTGTATTGTATTGTTGTTGATAATTTTGTAGAGTACTTGATACTCGTAGTCGGTAAGTGTAGGCTTACTGAATGTAGAATTAACGTATTCTGCCACCGAGTTCCAGGATGTAATTTCAGAATTAAATCCAAATTAAACTAATTACCCAGAGCTCTGTTGAGGGAGAGGGTGGGAGTTGAGATAAATGGGAAGCAAGAATCGAGCTTGGTCCGAGGTCCTTTGATTAACCTCAAACACTCACCTGGTGTAGCATCGAGGAAAGTACGGGAAGAACGACCAGAATAGTAGGCTTCTAGAATTTTCACTTAACGATGGCATCATCACCTCCTCTCAGCAAGCCACACTCGAAATTCCGCCACACACAGGGCCAGATCTTCCAGTTCTTTGGCGAACTGAACTCGTAACTACACTACATATAATCTATCAAAGATAACATGTATTAGTGAAATCGATAAAGAATTCAAATACAAAGTATATATTAAACCATTATTCACAAGAAAAAACAATTCCTTAATATTAATAATAGCTACGCTTGGACCAAAGGTATCTTCTTCGAGTACAAAAAACACAAATTTGATATGTTTTTGAACTTTAATGCCGTAATGTGTTATCGAAACTTGGCCACAATTAACTCAAAGCAATTGTTTTGTTTGTTAAATAAATTAGTCAAAAATGTAAATGTTCTCCTTAAGTTAACAGACGCTTACTACAAATAATTGGCATTTACTCTACCCACGAACGGAGGGCAGGAAGAACTCAGAAGCTGTCAGAAACAGGTCGAATGTGGTGTACTTGTCATCCCCACAAAGCGAACAAATCATTTAAAAAGAAGAAAGTCACCGCAAACATCTATTTTTTTATTTTCATTTTCTTTTGATTAAGGAAACTGTTTTCCACGATAATGTGGACTAGTTAAGAAATAATTTAAAGTATACATTTGCAAGATAAACGCTAAACCATTAATGGTGTAGCTCAGAGATTTGTGTCAGATTAGTGAAAAAGACAAAACAAGAAAGATCAAATATCCTTTTCAAGAATGTTTATTCCGCTAATAACAACACATAAGTCACGTACAAATACGTGAACGTACGCGAAGGAGAAGCGTAAAATCCTGTTGGGACTCCTGGCGTGGCGGTTCGTAGTGATTAAGCCCCCATTGCGAAGAATCAAGCGTGCAGCTTCGGCAGTGCCTTGGGCCCTGCCAACAGGCCCCGCCGCGCCGGGGCGTTGGACGCAGCAGGGGGGGGGGGAGGGGGGTTCTCCGCTGATGAAGGGACCGCCCGCGGGGGCGACGTCACAGGCGCCTCCTCCCACCCTCCATCACCTCCCCACTCCCCCCGCGCCTTATTCCCTCCATCACCCTCACCAAAGAGGAAAGATCTCTTTAGTCCTCACCCTCACCCTCGCTCTCGCTCTCAACCCCGCCGCCGCCCACGCCCCCGCCCTCTCGCGACCTCTGAAAATATTGGGGGCACTAAAAACTAAAGCAGGGAGGTTGAAAAAATATTTTAATTTACAATATATTTAAAACTATACCTCTAAACAATCAATTTAATAATATTCCTTCTTTTTATTTTTTTGTATTTGAATTCGAGCTCAGAGACGTTTAAAACATGCGTGGGTAAGAGGCGGGCAGGGGGCGGGTGGGAGGCAAAGGCGAGCAATGAGGATCCGAAGGAGGCGCCATAAGAGTCAGGTGCGCAGAAAGCTCCGCCTCTCGGGCAGGTCCATTCCCTGTGCAAGCGCCCCACCGCGCCGGACCGGGCCGCTGCTGTTTACTCTTCGGGAGAGGGGCCTTTCTTCGCGGATTTGGCGGCGGGCGGCCATCGCCCCGGGTGGGCCTCGGAGGGAGTTGTTTCTCGCGCTGTCAGCCTAAATGGCCTTCTGGCACGAGGCCGAGAAAAACGATTCCAGTTGGCCATAATCGCGTATATCATCGCGGAAAGGCGGAAGGCATCTCTGTGTAGAGAAACCTGTTTACTGTCTTTGTATATGTCAAGTAACTGAACATATTTCCTGATGTTTCCCTTCAACTCTTTCAATTCTTCTAAGCTTTTAAAGCCAAATTCGAGTCTCGCTTCGCAGTCATATTCTTGCGGTGCGATCAAGGGGAATAGACCATGCGGTCATGGGGTGGGGTCACTCCATTGATTGAGATACTGTTCCCGAATCCATTTAGAATAGGAGGAAAATACGGAAAATGCTTATCAGAGCAGCCGGAATAATGAATTCGCATTCGGTACAATCGTCGTCCAACTCAAACTTTATACACGAAATAACGCGAAAGTTCTTGTTTTACAATTTGGACAATTTTGCAGAGATTTTAACAAGATAATAAGAGATTCATGTAAATACCTTCTCAATGAAAAGAATTCCTTCCATGTTTTCAAGCTTTTAAGTAGAACCCCACTGATAGTAGCATATACATATAATGAAAAAAAATCTTGTTTACAGAAGGGCGGGCACCGACGGACAGTTATAAAGATCCAACAGAGATAGACTGACCAAGGGCGACTTCAGAAAATATTTTAGGGACGCCATTAAAAAATACGAAAACTAATTGAATTTATATATGATAAAAACTATTTTCTATATTTTAACTTATTAAAAACTTGAAAGAAAAACATCTAAAACATATTTTCATACGTTATTCTACAAGACCTTGTTCAGCAAAATTAATAAGTTTATTCTTGCGACCGTCCAGATATATACAATAGGGTGTCCCTTATTTTCCGACTTCGAACTTTTTGAACGCTCACCCTCCAAATTTGTTTGAATGACTTTAACACATGCCTATACAAAATTTTGTCGAAATCAGAGCATTCTAACTCGTGTCGACTTGAGCGCGAACTCGCATGATGGACAAGTCAAAACCTACCACCCACTGCTGTGTCAGCCCCCAGGCTAACAAGGACAAGACTTTTAATCGACCATGTCACACCTGTTTGCAGATCGCTAATCTAACATAATATCATATGTTAATGGTATAGCCAGTGCCGAGTAGTATGTGTTTTCAATAGGAAATAATACTAATTATTAATATCAAACACCAATTAATTGGAAACAATTTACCATCAAATAAACAAGTGCTTGAATTTTTATTTTATAACATAGGTAAGTAAAATTCACAGCTAGTGCAAGTCTAAAATTGTGGTTCATGATATTTCGTTTTGGTAGAAACCATGAATTCCGACGAGTGCTAATCAGCATTGTTCGCAAAAAAACTTGTTAACTTGTATTCGGAGTGGAGAAAATTTAAAAAAAACGCAAACAAATGTGAAGATATTGTTAATTATCGTGAAGAGGAGTTTAGAAATAATTTGAACAATCTATTTGACATTGCACATCCGAATACTTTACAAATGATGACATAGAAAGAAGACATGTTTTTACTCTCTGCTATCTTACACGACTAGACCAAAATCTCGCGCATTAAGAAGAAAAGGCGAGACAAGGAGTATTTCTAGAAGAAAAAAGGAGAGAAACAACAGTGTGAAGCGTCTACATCTTCTGCTCCTGCATACCTCCTTTATCGTCTGAAGATTCAGATAACGAACTTCTAAGTTCAGATGAAATCAATGTTGCTGAATTTCCAAATTTTCACCAAAAATTTCATTAACCCTAAACTAATGGTTTAGATAGATGTCAGCTGATAAGAGATTCTGTATACATCCTTCAGCAGAGGCACTTGACCACATTACCCGAAGAACTCTATTAATAAATCTTCTATTCTTCGAAACAGACACAAGAAGAGAAGAGAACGTTTAGAAACAATTAAATCGATTTTTAAAAGATATTTATCTGAAATTCTTTCGGTTAGTTGAGATAGTAAAATATTGTCTGCATGAAATAGCAGGGACCCAAAAGAAGAAAGACTTCCAATTGTTGTTACATTTGGGGACAATCAGCACGCCATCGGGTTTCCAAAATTGCGGAATTATTCTAGAAAAGAGCACACTAACGCTGTTTGGAATGTGTTAACGCACATTGAAAACAAAGTACAAATTCATTTCTGTGACATAACTGCATCAAACACATGACGTTTTAAAGAAGCGTGTGTCTTTTTTGAAAAAAATTTGGACAGGGAATTGTTATTTCCGTGCCGCCATCACATATTCGGACTTATTTCACAATGTGTGTTTGAATGTAAAATACGTGATGTAATTCTTTAAAATGTATTTCTGTTGATTTAACTGTTTATGTCAATCCGTTGCTTTAGTGCACTGCAGCTGTAAAAGCTCCTTATCAAATTACCTGCTTCTTAAAAGTTCTAAAATCACATGAAAGAATAGATTCCACGATTTCAAAAGCAGCTCTAAAAAAAGCATATACCGTAGGTGGTATTTATTATAAAACGTGGCATATCATATTCCCCGAACGTTCAGAGCGGACTCGATACTCTTGAAATTTGAAACTGGCATTTTGATTTTGGGGGTATTTTAGATGGAGCCCCAATTTTTTATAACACTTTTTCTCGGATAGCGTAAAGGAAGCTTAAAAATTGCACCTGTCTAATTTTAGTTGAAATCTCTGAATTTTCGAAAATTGCGAAAGTGGAGTAAAGAGAAAATTGAGAAAGTGGAGTAAAGTGGAGAAAAATAATGCGATGTAGTATGTGCTGCTGTAGCAAGAGTAGTTTCACCACATTTTTTTTAAATGATTTAAACCCAGTGCATTTTTAGTGGAGCCGGTCTTGAGACGGATAGGCGTACTGATGTATCTTTATGGTGGCCCCAGGTCCCAACTCTAGAGCCACACTGAACTAATTATTTTGAGTAGTTGGTGATAATAACGTTATGGTATGAAGAATGGAGCGATGGTAAAATGTGAGGTAGGGGAACCCTGAGAAAACTCGAAGAGAACGTACAAATTCCTCACGGATTGACCTGGTTTTGAACGGTGTAACCACTACCCCAATGTTCGCTCCAAACAGACGGACGAACGGATGGACGGACGGGTGGATGGACGGACAGCTGTTTATCCGTTGCACAAAATCCACCAGTCATGTAATCCATCAACCCTGGGCGCTCCTAGCTCACGAAACTTGAGCTGCGGACACATCCTACCGCGCCCCTTCCCTGCCACTGCCCGTGGAACTTGGCCAGTCCCGTAGAGCGGCTGGGGAGAGCGGGTGGGCCTGAGGCGAGGCGAGGGAAAATGGCTTCCTGCGCTGCGCCACCCAGCGACCAGCTGCACGCGGATCGATGACCCCGACAGCCACCGCAGAGCGCCCCGCGCGCCCTCTGGCCCCAACCCCCCCCCCAACCCCACAACAACCCACGGCCACGCAGAAATAAATAAGCAAGTAACTTGTAATTCTGTATAAATAACGTAATATCTATCCCAACCGCCTGCACTTTCTCTCTCTTCCCCTCTCTCATAACCACATCTCACACAGCCATAATGAAAGAAAAGCGCAACACTTGTAACAAAATAGCTCTCCACTGCCATACCCCCTCTGCATAACAGCCTCAATAAAATAACCCATAATGTACCCATCCCAATTCGTTGTTCTTGTTTCTTTTGGGTAAACCCACATCACGACGTACGATACCTTGGAAGTGTCGCGTTTTGACACTGACCTGTGGATCTGTGACGCTTTCCTTGGCTATGTCTCCTCCCTACCTCCACGGGAGTCGAGCCCTGCGATGTGGGTAGCAGAGAGCCTGTCGCTCTAAGCCGTAGAGGGGCAGAAGGAGTTGCGCGCAGGCGCTTCCCGTTGTGGAGAGTGCTTCCCCGACGTTCGCCTGCAAGTGGTCAACAAAGAGACTGATTACTACAGGCAATCGTCTTCACCATTCCGGCGGGGGGCATAAACTCACTGCAGTTAAACATGTAAACGTATTTGCCTTTTCAAACTGGAAATAAATTACGTGGTGGTAGCGGAAATCTTGTCATAATCCATAATGAGAGATGTAGATAATCATCCAATTTATTGTTGTGGACGATTATCCCTATCTCTCATCAACCTGGAATTTGTTCAGTCACTTCCCACACAAACTATGCGAAATACAGTTCTTTTGTACATTTTGCTTGTGTTAATTTGCTTTCTAAATATTATCACAAAAAGAGATTTTCAATGAAATAGAATTTTATTGGTTAAATTGAAGCTAACGTATACCAGGAGTCTCTCCGCACCGAGCCAAGCCAGGGCCTCCTGTAATAAATTGCACTTACGTTTGTAGCAAACGGAACACTTGGAATGAAGTGAATGGGACACTTCCAGCATCTGTTATGACTGTGGTGAGGAGGCAATATATGTTTTCTTCTATTACAAGATGCAGCTCGTGCTCCCAACATAATTTCGGTTGCTTCGGTTGCTCTTACCAGCAGCTGCCACTGCGGAGAGAATTTCCTGACGCGCTGTATCATTTCTCTTGGTATTTAGAAAATCATTGTTGTCGCGGCCTCTCAGGATTTTCAATTTGTTGTTGTTGTTATTATTATTATTATTATTATTATATTATTGTTATTATTAATCGCCTTTATTAGAACTTCTACTGCCTGTTATTCCCTGAATTCATCTGCTACACAATGATCTATGAATTTCAGAGGCTCCTACGCAGCATTTAAGTGGTTCCCAGAAACGCGCGGTCGTATTCTATATCGCATCAAGGTGTAAGGAGCTCAGGTATTTCGTTAGATCTCTGGGTATGGATTCTAAAACCCCAATTACTACTGAGGGCGTTATGTTTGTAATATTTCTCTAGAGAGCTCGATATCTGCTTATGGCTTTCTCTGAAATTTACTGGGATGGTCACATCCACCATGTTTGTTTCTCTACAAAGACAGCTGACATTGCAATAAGGACAAAAAAGACTCCAGGTTGAGGGCACCTAGGCTTCTGAAACCGTGGATGATGGACTGTCCATCTAATCTCTTCGAAATGAAGATTGATGGGATTTCATAACAACTAGGAGTAGGAGGCAATTTGAAGGAGATACAAGTTTGCTTTTGCTTTTCTCACCCACCCAGTCAATCAGTGGTGAAGCACTCACCCACCCAAAGAGTAACTCCTCTCTCATCAGGAATGCCATTACCCAGCACCACACACATTCTCAGCAGCTTCCCAGCCGCTGAGAGCGCAACGTCCTCCATCCTCATAGCAGCACACAAGAAGCGTATGAGGTAATTTGAAGGAAGAGAAGACGTTTGCTTTTGCATTCGCCACCCAGACATCCAGAGTCCAAGCACTCCCAAGAGCAACTCCTTTCCCGTCCCCAACGACTGCGACATTTTAGGCAAGCTGCTACGGCCGGCGCCTGCCAATGGAATCCCATCCGGGCCCTTGCGCACGGGAAGCGAACCGGGGGCTGGCCTGACGGCCCGCGTGGTCTCTGCTCCCCAGGGCCCCCGGGGGAGCTGCTGCTGGTGCCGCTTCCGGAGGAGCTGGAGCTGGAGCTGGCCTCCAGCGGCGGCGCCGGCACCGTCACCAGCGCCAGCGGGGGCGGGGGCGGGAGCGGGGGCGGGGGCGGCGGCGGCGGGCTGAGGCGCGAACGCCGCTCTCTGCAGCTGACGGCCGGACAGAGCCCCATAGGCGTGGGCTACGCCAGCAACTACGACGAGCAGCAGCACGCCAGCCTCGTCTCGCCGCTCTTCTCCTCCATGGTGTACCAAACGCAGGTAAGCAGCGAAATAATATTCAACATGGACGTACTTTTACGTAAGGTTTTGAACAATTAAAGCCACTGCTCCCAAATGTTGAGCACTTTGGAGAAGCAACAAAAACCTGCGGGGGGTATTGCGATTCCGAAGTGTTTGGTAAAGGAAATGATTCAAAGCGTAATGCTGTTGGGCGTTGCCACCTAAGCCTGGCAGGGCAGAGCGGGCAGGGATGGGTGGACGGACTGGAGGACGGTGATCAAATCTGGGTCGCGCTGGGCAGACAACCAGGCGAGATGGTGAGAGGCGAGATGTACCTCTTCATTCAATATTTTACATTTTAATTCAATATTTTCTTCGGGCTATTAGAGCATATGCAAAAACAAAACAAAATATCATACTGAAATGCATCTCTTTCTACATTAAACTCCTTTCATTATTTGGGAACAACAAACTTTTAAAAACGCTCTCCCATGCTAAAAAGTCCATACACCTAAAGATAACTGGAAACCAAATAACAGCACTAGTTTGCCTTCTTTGCGGTTGAGCATTGTCGCAATAGACAACAAGTAGCTTAGCCGTTGGCCAAAACGTTATGACCCCAGTTGCTCTCGCCGCACGTGCTTATGAAACCTTGGGCTCGATATTTTAGTATCGGGAGTTATGTCTCTGAGGCCATAAAAGCTCCCCGTCTAGAGAAGCGCCATAATAAATGTTAGCCACCCCACGATACCGCCGCTTCACAATTACCTATAAAATGGTTATTGGAGAAAAAGGACAATCTGCTATTTTTTCACCTCAGTAGAATTTTAGTTTAATGATGGGTTTCCTTCATCGTAACTCTTTCTTTTACGAGAAAATGCGAGATATAAATTACTAAACTTTGTTTCGTTAGCTCTCAATAGCAGTTCAAAAATATTTATCCTAACAGTCATCGTATTTTCCTCTAACTTCATTGGAATTTTTTATGAACCTTTAATAGTTTAATTGCAATATTCTTAGTCTTTCACATCATTCATGAAGTTCCGGAAATATTTTGCACTTTAATTTTTGAGTAGCAGTTTATTTGTTGAGCGATCCCCCCCCCCCAAAAAAAACAACTGGAACTAGTGGTACTACAATAGTACGTACGTTCTCGTGTTATTTGTAACAGTCAAGAAAGTTTAAAATATTCTAACTTGTATCCTACAGATAATTTAGTTCTCTGTTAGAAAATTAAAAAGTTTTTTTCAAATTGTCAGAATCTCAATTTAAACCATTTTGGTAGTAGAATATTCATTTTAATTCAATAAAAGTGTGTGTACATTTTTTCAGAGGCGGGTAGACTTATTACGGTCAGACGCATGAAAGAGCCGGCAGAGAGACGCAGTCAGTCGGATGGACAGACTTGCGGCTGATCAATAAAGGGACGGGAGGACGAACAAGAACAGGCTAAAAAACCAACAGAATGTTGTGAAAAATTATGTTTCCTGTTATCAGCTCCCCCATACACACAACATGCATTTTCATTCAAATATTGAGAACATTTTTTTGGCACACATTCATTACTTTTTGCAAGCCACGAAGAGTATATGAGATACAAAATTGAGAAGAGAAATAATAGGACAGGCAGCAACATTCATAGAAAGGATGTTCAATAGAAGTTCCTGAATGAAATGAAGCAGAGAAGGGAGAAGTGAACACGTTCATTTGAGAACCGTTAATGAGGCAGAGCTTCTGGATCGTAGCTCGCGGGAAGCTCTATTGATTTATGCGCGCTGTCAGCAGCGCAGGGTGATGTGGGAGAGCGAAAAGACCGGCTGAGCTGCAGGGCAGCGACCGCGTCCCGGCCGCTTCCCTGCGCTCCGCAGGGAGAACAAAGGAATGCGCTCGCTTTTGCATTGCGTCTGAATAGATCAATGAGCATTTGCATGCAAAATTCTCTGTCGGGGAATTGGTAAATGAAGGGAAGGGAAGCAGAAGGTACGTTCAAACGTTCGCCAAGATCATATTTGGGCAAATAACCGCCTTAGTAGTGTGTAGTAGTAGTTAGTAGTTAAGTAGAATTAACTGCTTAAATGACACGATGTTAATTTCCCATGTGCCATTTTCATATTTATACATTTTAAGGACTAATAGGTCTGGGAGTATTATGCCCATGCACAACTAAGTAGGGAGTTTCAGAAAAATCGCTCAATCGCAAAGGCAGACAGAGAGAGTGAGTGGTTTAAGATACCGGCCGCTTTGTACTTGGCTGTGTCAAAACACCTTGGAGTTTGCCAAAGAGCGTCACGCCAACATTGCCAAAGAGCGTCACGCTTTAGGAGGACAAGGGCACTCAAAATTAATTTTTTCAGCGTTACACTTAAATGTTCTCAAAATGGGGACTGAATAATTGAGCCTCAAATCGAAATTAAATTGAATAATCAAGGAAAATTGCTCATTTTCCAGCACCTCTGCACAAGTCTTTCAAAATTGTAACATTCTGTAGTGACTCCTAGATTACATTAATGTTAAGCCCTTACGATCTGCCTTACGCTTCCAAACCTGAAGAAGTAGCCACACATACGACTCTATGAGTCCGCTGGAGTGTGACAGTACACAAACCAGTGCCTAGCCCCTGTGTGTAGCCATCTACCTTACCCTGCCACCTCTCTACGTTTGTGCAGCATTTTCTAATCCACGTTGATTTTTATTTTATATATCCATTTCTTCTTTACAATAGCATACATTTCATTCGGAGCTTCTTAATTTGGACTAATCAGTTTGTGTAACCGTAGACATTACGATGCAAGGATTCAAATATCGATAGTTACATTTCCTTGATTTTAATTGGCTTACAATCCAGCTGCTTTAGTGGAACTTATCTACTACAAAAAGAAGTGTATAAAAGACAAATCCTTTTATTGAATATGACTCATCGGCGAAACAATTTAAAATAAAGTGAAACAAACTGACTGAAGAATGCCTACATTTTCTACGTCATTCACTTCAACTAGAACTTTGCTTTCTCGCATACTACATACGTAGAAAAGAGAAACTTATGTAATGCTGCAGCGAAAATAAGAAATTTCTGGACAGAAAAATTCTTATTGTATATCCATAATACAGAAAAATCGGATCATTCTTCTTGCTATATGTAGAAATTACTCCCTCTAACATGCCTCAGAAGCCACATTTTATGGGTTCTTAATAGGAAAAGTTGGTTTAGGGCCAAACGTCCGTCCATCTTTGAGCAACGCTAACCAGCTACATCGTAAGCAGGATTTTCACCAAAACTGGAATTCCCCTATCGGGCATATGTGTGTATAATCGACCTATTTGATATTGTAAAGGTTTAAAAGTTTCTCGGCGTCTTTCTACAACTACAATACTGAAGATAGAAATTTTTATTATAAGTAAAATTGTTCTTAAAAATTATATCTTTAAATCATGCCTTGCACAATTTTTTCAAAATATGAGTAGTTTTTGCGTAACTTCTCGTGTAATAAAGGCTGTTTTTAAAACTAAATTATCTCGAAAATGGCCACAAGTTTTTTATTTAACTTTTGTGTACGTATAGTGCTTAATGCACTGAATAACTGAAGCAAACTTCGTTTTGATGTACTCTTTTGGTTTTTCAAAAATTACACAAATGTCCATTTCTTAAGCATCTCTCACGTCGTTAATATTTATATTTCCCCAAAACGGGTCTTTTTTTAAAAAACTTTTGTTATGGATAGTGCTAAATGCACCGAATGCATGGAGATATAAATGCCATTGTATTTTTTTGAAATATCTCTCATGTCAATATTTACATTATGAACATTTCTGATAAATTTTTCATTTATGATCACAAGTGTTCAAATTATTTCTTATTAAGGTTCTAGAAAACTCAATAGTTTTCGGTAAAAACGAGCTTAAAATTGCGCATTTTCTGAAACGCATAAACATTTCTCAAAAACGGCTCCAAATTTTTCAATAAAAATTTTGTATATGACTATATTTTATTCTAATATTCTTGAATTCATCATTCAATTCTATTGTTAAGATACAAAGAAATTGAGAAAATATGAAAAAATGTTTTGGCGCCGACAGGGGGCAGCTGGGATGAGGGTGAAGCAATACCGAAAAGCTAGCACAGACTAATGAGATTAGAAAACTAATTGGTGAGAAAAAGTATGTGCCATTATGTAGAATAAGCGAGTTTTCGTCATGGAAACCTACTTCATGTCACTTAGAGGTACATAAGCACGCAACAGCCCCGAGACGATTAACGTGCGTTTGAGAGATCTGTTGGTTTGGCTGTGCCCAGGACATCGAGAAAGCCTTCTTCCTGCTGCTGCTGCTGGTGATCATCGGCGAGTTCTTCTCGGCGCCGGCCATCACCCTGGCGGACTCGGCGGTGATCACGCTGCTGGGCGAGGACGCCGACCGCTACGGCCACCAGCGCATGTTCGGGTCGCTGGGCTGGGGGCTGGCCATGTTCTTCGTGGGCATCGCGCTCGACCACTCCACCGCCTTCCCGGGCCACCCGTGCGGGCCCGACGCCCACGAGAAGAACTACACCATCTGCTTCGCCACCTTCTCCGTGCTCATGGGCGCCGCGCTCATCACCGCCACGCAGGTCAGTGCCCTCGGCCGCTCGCCTTCGCGCCGGTTTAAGCCGGTGGAACGGGGACGGGAGTTCAGCGTCATTCCCATTCGGCTGAACTCGAGGCGAGCAAACACGGAACGATTAAATTGACATGGATCCCGAATAGGGGTGCGATCCTTATATTTAAGGAATGAAGAGACAGGTTTCGTTTCAAACTAAATCCTGTCGTGTAAAGACAATTATTGTAACCACCTCATTCGCTATGACTTTCGAATAATTCATCATAATTATTTCCGTCATCACTATTACCATTCGGCTTTTCAACTCATTTCTTTCCTCCTCCCAAAATTTTCGGTCGTACATATTTCCTTTATTTACATTGCTTTATGAAATTGTATTAATTGCGACGTTTCTTAGAGGTGAGAAGTTTTGCATTTTATGGCCCAGTTGTCTGGCCACTTTCTTTAATGTTTCCGAATAAGCAACCCGTCGTACACTGCCGTATTACGGGATAGCATGTCTTCAGAACGCTTGTACACAGAGTGAAACGAACTTCAGTTATTCCAGAACTAAGAAGGAATCACCAGTGGAATCCAAAACTCTCCACGCAGAATGATTTACATAACAGCAACAGATTGGACCTGACACTTCCATTTCCAGCAGTCAATAACGCCACTGTGGGTTTCGTCTTCGACAAACGTAAATGGAAAACGAAAATCGATGCATTTGTATCATGACGGGTTTGCTTTCACAGATAGAATTTCATAACGGGTACAAATATTTATTATAGTAGTTTTCATAATTAATATAGTAGTAATTGTTACAACCAATAATTACTATTTCTCTCATTTATCAAAAGATATCTTTCAAGGCAAGGGCGGCTTCAAAAAATAGTACTTCAGGAGAGGGCAAGAGAGGGCTTTAGAGTACTAAAGAAGATTTTTTAATTGAATTTATTTATGGCAATAACTATTTAAGTTATACATTAATTTCAATTTCAATATTTAAATTTACAAACAATAATAAAATAGAAGCTTTAAACGATTTTTTTCAAAATCTTTCTATTACTGCAACTAGAAGTAGATGGACTTTAAGCCGCAAAACATTCGAAATATTTATATTTTAAAAATACTTGTAATTGTTTGAATTTTAAATATATTAATAAATAATAATACAGCATTTAAGCATATTAAGAATACGCAAATAGTAATTGATGTATCTAGGGCCTTAAGCAGGTGTTTTTGCCCCGAGGGCGTTTGACCCGAAGGGTTGAATGCCACCTGAGGGCAAAAACATCAGGTAACACCCGTAGTGAAAACAAAACTTTATCTCATAAATCCAGCAAGGATATGAGGTATAGCATAACTACGGGTTTTGTCTCACATCCATGAACATACAATAATGAACTAGTAAACCATAAAAGATATGAATGATAAAAGTGATGTTTTATTTTGCGAATAGCGAAGGTTGCGACACGAGGCCGATAGGCCTAGTGGCGCAATGCTATGAGCAACATAAAATCTCTTTGATCACGTGTTATAAGACAGCCTTATTGATTTTCATTGTCAAGTATACAAATCACTTAATTGATTACTATGATACATTACGTCGTTGCTGATGCGGTCGGACGCAAATATTTTCTTTGTTGCAATCATAGTTTTATCTGAACATTTGAGCATTATGACACTCTTAGTACCAGTGCTAAAAATAGAACTTTCAACACGCTGTACATGCCCTAAAAGAACCAGCTTTTGCTGGGTTTTTCTAAAAATGTGTTGTAATCCTGTTCATTTTCAGGTATGCACGGATCCCGTGGCTTCTGGCTATATCTGAATTTGTTTCAAGAGACACATCATCTCATAAAATGGTGTAATAAATCAGATTTAATGGTCGGGACAAATCTACGAAATAGTACGAGATGATCGAACCAATAGAAGAGAATAGAATCTCAGCAAAAGATAATATCGATGTCTTTCTATCTGCTGGCACTGCAACCAAATCGAGGCCTAGACATAACATTCATGAACTTTCTGCTTTCCGGGTATTTCGTACTATACAGAGTAATTAAGATAATTTTGAACTACATTGCGCAATTAATTGCACAGAGAATGCATCAGAGTAATGCGTTGTAAAAAATACGAGAGTTCGATCAGACTGAGAAACATGATAAGGAGTTGCGCTGTGCAATTTTGACCGGTCCTCATGCAATCCATTTTTTCAACGATGTACGTGAATGGTTGAAATAATGTGCCAGATCCAGTTCCGGTACGACGTGCCGGGGCCGGAGGAGCTGGCGGCGGCCGCGCAGCCGCCCCCGCCCGACCCCGAGAAGACGCGCGAGGAGGCGCTGCAGGCGCAGCTGGCGCAGCAGCTCGACCTCCCGCAGCTGGCGCAGACGCCCGCGCCCGCCGCCGCCCCCGCGCCGCTCGTCGGCAAGGTAAGCATCCCCACGCCACAAAATGCTTCTCATTCATTCAGAATCATTTGTAAACACTTAAAGATATTATTGAAGGCACCTATATCTTTCCTGCAATAATATGTATTTACATGAAAATTCCTTCTTATAAGTCGCCTGCTCTAACAACAAAAATTAATTTGTGAACTACACATTAGAGGTTGAAAAGAGATTTTTGAAAAGCGAAGTAACATTAGCTATAAGTCAATTTACGGTAGGAGAACGAGATCCACCAAATGGCGTTGTTAGTGAAGTGACTGTTCCTGCGCGCAATAGACCAACATGTGCCTCCTGCGTTAGGGTAGAGCCCCAGGCCCCTGTCTGAGTGCGCTGTGTCTCTGCTGCAGACGAAGATGTTCGCGCAGACGACGCGGGAGATGCCCGAGTGGGTGACGGTGATGAAGCAGTTCGCCAACCTCAAGTGCGGCTCCTTCCTCTTCGTCGCCTGGTTCATGGGCTTCGGCATCGGGCTCATCTTCACCTTCCTCTTCTGGCACCTGCAGGTGAGCGCCGCTCGCTCCCACTCTGCCACGTTTCTCTGCCCGCGGCGGTGCAATTCATCAATTGTAGAAAATAGAGGAGATAACATCAATAATGATGTACAAAGTAGTAAATGACAGTTGAAAAAGAATACAAATCGCTGAACGAATCATTCATAACACATGTGACCGAAGGGGTTTTCCATGTTATCACTGATTGTGCTATGACACTTCACAACAGCTCACGTGCACACCATGCTGACAGATAACGACATCCTAACGACAATGTTTCCAAATTTTAGTACAATTTCATCTTCCCCCTCTATTATAAACAGTCACCCCGTCACTGAAATCCTTATTTTGTGTGCAAGATTTCATATTCTGATAGTAATACAATTTGTTGGTATAATTTTTCCTACAACCTTGGGTCGCACCAGTCTTCTCACTTTCTCGCATACTTATATAGAAATACAAAAATAATTTTTATGCTGCGGGAAACAGCGATTTTTCTATCGAAAAACTCGTTTTGTGGGGTCCTAATAGAGTAAAAGTGGATAAATCTTGTACCAATATAAGTAGTAAATTACTTCATCTTAACACGTTGTGTAGTCAGATTCCACGTTTTGTGGGTCCTTGATACAGAAAATTTAGTTTACGGCAAAATGCCTGTCCGTCCATCTGCAATCAACGCTAGAGACTAAACTGTGTGTATGGTTTTCACCAAAATTGATATTGATATCGATTTGGCTAATGTCGCGGCCTCTTAAATTTGAAGAAAATATTTTGGTTTTGAGGGTACTTCACACGTAGTTTTTAAAACATTTTTATAATTTTGTCCAAAATAGCTCCAATTTTTTTTCTTAATTTTTTCCTTCGGATATAGCATAAGACTCTTCAAGAAATGGGGCAGATCGTAATTTTGTTGAATTCTCTAAATTTTCGAAAATTACAAAAGTTGTAAATTATTACAGCGTCATCCTACAACTACAGTACTTAATATAATTATTTTTCTTAAATATATTCATCACAGTCAGATCTAAAAATAAGGTCATGTACAATTTTTATAAAATATGAGTAGTTTTCGTGTAATTTCGCATGCAATGTAGGCATTTTTAAACAATTATTTCTCAAAAACAGTTCCAATATTTTTCTTATTTTTTTCTCGTACGTGGCAAAGAACAGTGTAGAAAGTCGTGCTGATTCCATTTTCAACAAACTCTCCGTAACTTCGAAAGTTAAAAAAATTAACAATGCAAAACTACTATATTGATGCTATTGGTTTCGAGGGACCGCTTACACAAATAAGGTACAACAAAACTTTAGTTTCTCAAAGTTCTAAATTTAATAAGTATTCTAGTATTGGTTTTAAAAATGCCAAACGATTTTAAGTTTGTTTCAAGCAAATGAAAACAAAAAACAACTTTTTAAAGGCAAGATATCAAACCGAGACCATTAAATACATTTTCAGTAGTGAGACAGACACCAACATTAAATATATTGTTAGAAACGTTATTGATGAACTTTTAAAAAAGTTCTCGATTTCATGTCACATGTTAGATAGGGTTCACGCTTCAAGCAGTGGACCTTAATGTGAATGTCATTTGCGCTTGATTCCCTTCCAGTAATTAAAAATAACTGTAGTTAATTGTATAGGCCTAACTGTCAACGGCGTTACCCACAAATACATTCATAAAATTTGTTACATTCCTATTTTGATAGAGCTCGCATCGCCATGATAGTGCTGTGACGTTACGCTTGTAAATCATGGATCAAACCAATTCCAAAATGTTTTTCTAGAAAAACGATGGAAAAACGATTTTGATACCGAAACCGAAAACTTTATTATTAAAACCCGAAATCGGAATATGTTATAAACCAAAACATGAATGATTTTTGATACGGTTTCATGATATGATTAAAAGACGTTTTAATTTAAATGTATGTTCAATTAATTTTACCTTCTCTCTCTTTCTCTCTCTCTCTCTCTCTCTCTCTCTCTCTCTATCTTTCTCTCTGTCTTTCTCTCTGTCTCTCTCTGTGTCTGTCTCTCTCTGTCTGTCTCTGTCTCTTCCTCTGTCTCTCTCTGTCTGTCTCTCTATCTCTCTCTGTCTCTCTCTGTCTCTCTCTCTCTGTCTCTCTCTCTGTCTCTCTCTCTGTCTGTCTCTCTGTCTGTCTCTCTGTCTGTCTCTCTGTCTGTCTCTCTGTCTGTCTCTCTGTCTGTCTCTGTTTCTCTGTCTCTCTCTGTCTACCTCTTTCTCTCTGTCTGTCTCTTTCTCTCTGTCTCTGTCTCTCTGTCTCTATCTGTCTCTATCTGTCTCTCTGCCTCTTTCTGTCTCTCTCTCTGACTCTTTCTCTCTGTCTTTCTCTGTGTCTCTATCTCTGTCTGTCTCTGTCTGTCTCTCTCTATCTCTCTCTGTCTGTCTCTGTCTCTTCCTCTGTCTCTCTCTGTCTGTCTCTCTATCTCTCTCTGTCTCACTCTCTGTCTCTCTCTCTGTCTCTCTCTCTGTCTGTCTCTCTCTCTCTCTCTCTCTCTCTGTCTTCTCTCTCTGTCTCTCTCTCTGTCTCTCTCTCTGTCTCTCTCTCTGTCTCTCTCTCTGTCTCTCTCTCTGTCTCTCTCTCTCTGTCTCTCTCTCTCTCTCTCTGTCTCTCTCTCTGTCTCTCTCTCTGTCTCTCTCTCTGTCTCTCTCTGTCTCTCTCTGTCTCTCTCTCTCTCTCTCTCTGTGTCTCTCTCTGTGTCTCTCTCTCTGTGTCTCTCTCTCTGTGTCTCTCTCTGTCTGTCTCTGTCTCTGACTGTCTCTCTCTTTCTCTGTCTGTCTGTCTGTCTGTCTGTCTCGCCCTCTGAACGTGTGTGTGTGTGGGCGTGCAGGACTACGGCGGGTCGCCCACGCTGTTCGGCGTGGCGTCGGTCATCAACCACATCAGCGAGATCTTCGCCTACTTCTTCAGCTTCCGCCTCATCCGGCAGATGGGCCACGTGAAGGTGCTCTGCCTGGGGCTGGTGGGCAACGTGCTGCGCTTCCTCTACATTTCGTACCTCAGGAACCCCTGGTGGGTGCTCCCCTTCGAGTTCATGCAGGGTAAGCGCTCTCCTTCCTCCATCGGACGATCAATTATTGGAACGGACTTTGAAACCTTCGATGCAACATAAATGGTATTTAAAATGTAAAAAGTTAGAGTTGCGCACAAGTGCGGTGTGTGTGGCAGGCATCACGCACGCGGCGGTGTGGGCGGCGTGCTGCTCGTACATCGCGCACAACACCCCGCAGCAGCTGCGCTCGTCGGCGCAGGGCGTGCTGCAGGGCATCCACCACGGGCTGGGCCGCGGCTGCGGCGCCGTCATCGGAGGCATCTTCGTCAACTACTTCGGTCAGGCCCTTCTCTCACCTTCAATGTCCAATCGCCACTTTCACTTTTTTCCACACTGATTACGCACTATACAGAACGTTTTCTGATGCTGCTGGGCAAAAACGGCGCATTTTTTACAAAAAAAAAACACCTGATTGCCAGGCCCTGATAACGAAACTTTCTCCAAAATTTGTTTCTCAAACGATCTGAACATACTCTAGATCCTCGAGTTTGAAACTGACATTTTAATTTCTGTGTTTACTTCACACGAAACAACATTTTCAAAGTTTTCTAAAAATGGCTCCAATTTTTATTACATTTTTTATCAGATAGCGTAAATGTTAAAAATAGCCCATCTTATTTTCGCTGGAATCTCTAAATTTTAGAAAATCGCAAAAGTTCAAACATTGTTTCGGCGTCTTCCTACAACTACTGATTTTTTTTCTTAATGAAATCTGTTCTTCAAAGTTAGATCTTGAAATAAGATCATGTACAATTTTTCGAAAATATTATTATTTACAGCATCACACACGTCAATCACATGATTAAAAGTGCATGTTGAAATTTACGTGACAATTTTGGTAAATGAATAGTTTAATGATGGGTAATTATGGCCGAACAATGAACAAAAAATACCCACAGGAAACCTCATTTAAAAAATATCCCAAAATGTGTTATTTAATTTTACAAACGGAGCATAATGGAAGGCTGCGATTGACGTCTTTTGAAACTTCCTCTGATTCTGCGCCAACGACGCGTCATGCAACCTAGACAACCTTTAGGCTGCACTACAGGAAAACGGAGAATTATTCTCGTCGCCGTCTGGCATAGGTGAGAAAAAATAAAGGAGATGCGACGCAGGTAGGGCTCTCCGACAATAGTGCAGAATAAACATTTCAATGAAAGAAGGAATGCGATTAAAACGTTACGAATGGAATAATCGATTTCTTTGAAACCAGTAAAATACTTTTTCGACATCGAATCTGTAGTTTTCGCAGGATACCACGATATTATCCATTCGACATCACAGACACCGATACTGGAATATCGAATACAAAAGTATCGTTACTTTAAGTACCGGAGATCTCCCATTGATTTCGTCATATCCTCTGGTTTCCCCATCCACAGCGGGAATGTGTCATTAGAGAGCTTTTGCTTACCCAAGCGTAAAGCAAACGCGTGACCAATAGCGTGTGAAGTGTAAATAGAATTTTTGCACGAAGTTATATTGGAAATGAACTGTGGCAACAGTGCGGGCTGAATTCCCATATGCCACATCGCCTTCATTCGCATTTGTTCGACTAGAGCTCCCCATCAACCACTAATATATAATATTAAATCAACATAACTAATATCGTATTTATAAATAATTATATATACACACACGTAGAGATAAATGCTCCCATGCAACATGACGTCGCATCGTGGGTAAACAGAGATAGCAGCTCACGTTGAGGTGTGTGTGTGTGTGCGTGTGCAGGCACGACGGCCACCTTCCGCGGCTACGGCGTGTGCTGCCTGCTGGTGCTGGGCGCCTTCGTCTTCATCAACTTCTACCGGCGCGACACGGGCTTCGTGTCGGAGCTGCCGGCGGCCGAGGACCCGCACCAGGTGGCGGAGGAGACGGCGCACCTGGCGCCGCACGGCGTGCCCAGCAACCCCCTCCCGCGCGCGCTCTCCAGCACGCGCCTGCACGAGCTGGCCGGGCCCGACAACGGCTACGGCGCCACCAGCTACCAGACGGCCGACGGCAGCCTCGGCATCCCGGGCCAGCAGGGTGAGCGGAACACGAAAAAGGAAAACTTATTCTATGCTATCAGACATTGCCCCCGCTACACCTACACACCTAGTATTGATGACGATCTCTCTCGTGCGTGCTTGTGTTTCGTGATTAACAGTATTCCAGGTGCGCCCACATACGCGGTTTTGTCCAGTTGTCTGCCGGCCAGTGTCAATGACCGACGAAATTTACGAATGTATAATCAAACTTATTTCAGTTCAGGATGTTGCACCTTTCACCCTGAAAATAATTAAACACGTGTCATTTTTAAACAAAACATTCAAATACAATTTCTGGAGAAGCCCTGATCCAATAGCAACTTCTCGGTGGAAATTTAGCGAAAACTAAACAATAGGCAGCAACTATCCATTTTGTATTAATATCTCCACTACAAAGAAATTAAAAGTTACCCCGATAATTGTTTCACAGTACGAAATCATCACTCTAAGGCTCCAATCGTTTTCCCACTGTTTATTGAACTAAACCAACTGTGTATCAATTTGCATATTGTACGTAGCAAACGGTTCCAATCTCTACAAAGTATCATATGTTCACTCTTAACCATGTCCTTAATTTTCACCTATCAAGTACTAAGGAATAAAAATGCATCAGTATAAGTGCTGCAAGTCGTTTGTCTCACTGTTGCAGGTGGAGGAACCACCAACCCCTTCCTACAGAACGGAGGCGGGGGTGGCTACAACTACCGGGCGGCTGAACCTGTCAGCGAAGAGGCCATCCGCAGGAACTTCCAAGTACGTGCACCTCGCTAGCGAAGGAAAAGATTTTTTCTTCTTCCTTTTTCTTTCAACGTGTGGATACGTTGTTACCGAAACTTTCGTTCGCTATTTTGCAATATATCCGACCAGGATGCGTCCGTGGCACGCGGACGAGGCAGCTCTGCTGGATCATTTGTGGGTCTGGAAGCTCTACACGTACTCGGTCCTCCAGGTGCCCCCCCTCTCCATCAGACGACCGCGTTAAACAGTACACAACTTCCGAAAACGTGTATTCGATTATTCGACAAAGTCCGACTTGAAGTATTCCTCTCCACAATGTTAGCTGCTGATGACAGGGGCCGCTATGCGCGTGGGTCACAGCGCCCGCCTACACCTTCAGGGCAAGTCACCTTTCAATACCGTCCATGTTCAAAACTTTTCTCAAGTACTCAACTTAAATGTAAGTGTTTAAGCGTCACCGTACAACCTTTTGAGAAACCTCGCTTTCTCCTATCACCCTTTCAAGCTATCGCGTTGCATGTTGGAGCACGCTTACCATTGCCTCTAAGCTCCTAGCTCAGCAGTTCATCGCATCGAATACATACGTGTAATGTATATACAAATGCGTGATGCAACATACATTACAGTCCAAAGAAGATTTTGTTTGGTTAAGTAGCTTTAGGGATTCATTTTTAAATATACATTTTCATTCATGTAAAAACCTGTGACGTACCGACTTTTACAAGGAATTACTTGACGAATATTTGTGCGCTCTTCTGAGAAGCAAACAGTAGGCGCATTGAATAGCCAGTACGTCCGCCTGCCGCCTCCAGCTTGCCCGGCGCGTCCGAGTGCGTTGGGCGCGATGGGAGCGGAGACGGAAACCAGATTCCGCTGGATTAAGGAACTTCCTGTTGAGTAACCCGCCAAAATTAAAAGTTCCCTTGCAAATCGCAGAGCCTTATGTCAAGCCTGAACTACAGGAAAAGATATATTTTGGAAAAATTGTGTATAGTTGAGGCACTAGTTGTTCAGAAAAAAAACTTTGAAAAAAAATTGGTGTCAGGTATCACCAAAACTTATTTCCGCCCAAGTCTCGGAATACATTACATACTTGCACAAAGGAAGTAAAATTGCTATTATATAGAAATTATTACAGAATTTTAAGTTTTTTTTTAATTTAGATGTTTTCACTAAAATCCATTCCAAGCCGCAAACTCTTTTTTAATTAAATCTGGAATATTTTTTAACACACGCAAAACATGAGTAGTTTTCCAAGGGACTCACTTGGTATGAGGATCCACCAGGATAGGCATGGGGCAATGCCTCCCCTGTGACCAGCATGTTTTTGTCATTTCATTGATTTATTAAAAAATGATTGTCAAAATTGATCGCGTCACATTCCAAAGGAGTATTTTCCAGCGAGTTCGAACGGGCGACATTTCAACAAGATATTTTCATTCTAACAAGTGATGTATTTCTTGAACTAATCTATGGTCGGCGGTGTTCGAAATGTAATTGGCCTCCTCCTGAAATCCTTTCAGGATCCGCCCATTTCAGAACTTTATTTGTGTATTTTCTCACTAGCGCGATGAACGATCTTACTAATTTAGTAGGTTGGCAATTGTCCATCGTTTAGCCGAGAAAATTCTGTATATAGGAAGTACTGCACGCACAAGATTTCTTGATATTCCACAGCGGGTGATGCGGGGAGAGAAAGGCTCTGGCTACGTCACGGTTTAAAAGGGCGTACCAACTGTTAGCAAGAACTTAATGCGCCAAAGCTTGCCACGAAAAAAGCTACAATTGTTTTGAGAGTACGAGGCGGTTGTTGCCAGCTTTGTAAATTGGTACGTGCCCTTCTGAGTCGAACCAAAGTATGCCAACGGGCCGTGCTATTCAGCGCTGGGTGAGGACTAGGGAGCTCGTGTATCAAGAAAACTTGTGCGAGCAATACTTCATTCACTGTATCAGAATAATGTTGACGTCATAATAGATTTAAATCTAAAAATAATGGTACTATACAATGGTACCTACTTTATCGTGCTGGTTCGTTCTATTTCCATTTGCGTCGAAGCTGTCTTTTCGGTTGGACCCCTTTCCCGGCTACCATTCATCGGCGGCCAATGAACCTGCGGCCGAACCATCGGCGGCCAATATTTTTTCAGAAAATGCCGAAGTCTATTACTATAACACTCGACGTAGAAATCATATCCATCGGGTGACAGTATCAACAGCTCATTACAAAAAATTCACATACAATACATGTACATTATTTTACAACACTTTGCCAGATGACATTAAACGATTAAATTCAATAGAAAAGTTTAAATCCCAAGTGAAATCGTTTCTGCTGCATAACTGTTTCTATACAATTGGAGACTATACTGAGCATCACAAGAAAAGTAACTTTAATTTTAACTATGATACATAATGCATTATTTACCATTTGGACTGTATAAATGAGTATAAACAACCTGTAACAACTATTGTACTACAGCTTCCGGGTCAATGACCCCCATCTCGATCAGGTTTTTCGTCCAGTTTCCCTGATCCATTGAGCAAATGCTGAGATGGCCCCTTGTTTTGCTTCTGGACATTAATGTAACTTCATTTTCTGTGCACGTCTTCTAGAATTCAGTGGGAAATACAATTATTCAAATTATCGTTTCCATGTTGTCGCGGCAGGAAGTAACAAGAGCCAAAATTTATTGCTTATTTATCTTTGAAAATAGATTTTATTATATGGGAGTGTTTTTTTTTCTCCCTTTCAAAATTCAAAATTTATTGCTTATTTATCCTTGAAAATAGTTTTTATTACATGGGAGTTTTTGTTTTTTTTCTCCCTTTTAAAATTCAAAATTTATTGCTTGTTTATCCTTGAAAATAGATTTTATTACATGGGAGTTTTTGTTTGTTTGTTTTTTCTCCCTTTTCAAAAATTCAAAATTTAAGTAGTGTATGACTTAGTGTAGGGATCACAGAATTTTGAAAATGTGCACACAATTCACTTTTCCCCATAGCACGTCATACGCAGTTTTTAACTGTTTTTTGACGTAAAATAAATAAATAAATAAATAAACCTACCGGGCAGGGATTCCGCCGGTATCTACAGCTGTCTTGGGAACAATTCACATTGGAACGCTGCCTCAATATCACGCCAAGGTAGCCCTGAGACTCATCTCAGTCCAATACCTCTTGTCCCATCTCGATGCTTCGACCATTGTTCTGGGTTTGATTTCATGAACTTTGTCAAACACACACCCACACACACAAATAGCAAACACTCAGTGGCGCACGAGAAACAAGTAAAATCTGCGCACTTTTTCTTGAGCTCCAGAATCTCTACCCCAATCCTCTACTGTACGTTGCTGAATGATGAACAAAAGTACCAATGAAGCGTGGTTAGAAACATTTATAAATTAAAAATTTCCATTCTCTAGTAATACGTCAGTAATATTTATTTGCATTTATAAACGAACTACACATTTGATTTTATGGTATTGCTTCCAAAATAGCAACCTACACCCCCGACTCGACTTCTAAACTAGCAAAAGCAGAGCTCAACAAAACGTTCGCGTAGTTAAGCAACTTTTATATCTAGAAGATAAAAAAGGAACAAACTCAGCGTTTCTCTAAAGCGTCAGGGAAACTGAACGAAAAACCTGGACGAGAGGGGGAACATTTTCTCAGAAACTGCAGTACGTTACTTGCTACAGGTATATTTAGTCCTTTAAAATTATATAGTCCAAATGTTAACTAGTGCATTAAATATTGTTAAATATTATTTTCCTCTTCGATGGTCAGTGTGACCTCTAATTGTACAGAAACAGTAATTCAGCAGAAAATATTTTGTAGGGGAAACCGGGGATAGTTGTGACAATTTTAATTTATTTAATTTTTGAAGGTGTATGGATCATAATTTAAAACCTATAATAAATGGAACAAATAGAATGGTTCTTTGCATAAATTTCAATATAATTGTATTTAAAATGCATATTTTTTACGGGGCAAGTACGGGGCAAGTTGCAACTGGAGTGGGGCAAGTTGTGACACATATAATTGAAACTAGAATATTGTTATATTCAAATATAAGAAAGGTTTCTACAATGCTGATTCAGTTATATGTTAAATTTTATTTTAATCTTCATTGTTTTCAACATCTGAATGGCAGTGAATATAAACAAAGTACTACATTTTTAGTACAATGTATATGAGCCCATTTCTTACAAGTACGCTGCACCCAGTTCTCTCCACCCTTTGATGTTTGAGACGGTTCTAACCGAACAAGGCATAGACTGTGTCTCATCTTCACAGCTCTCAGATATGTCTTTTGTCTTTTTTCGACGTATTATATTTAGATCTTTGCTTAGAAACATAGCGTTTTGACAATAAGCTTCTTTTTTGTTTTTCCTTCTTTTTTAGGATAGGTCTTTTATCTAATCTTCTTCGTTACTGTTATCAAATTCCTTTTTTAAAAGGAGTGCTAGTGAAAATGGCAGATTTCGAAGTATTTGTTCTCTTGCGGTTATTCCTCGAGGTCCTACTTTAGGAAGAGGTCTGATTTCCAAAATACTAACCGCTGATGTGAGTAACCCATCTTTCACAACAGAGAACAGAGAAGCAATACACAATACACAATTCACAACAGAGAAGCAATACTGCCTTCTCTGTCATTAGTGGCTTGACCTTTTGCTTTTGTACTGTTCCCACCCCAGTTTCATCTATGTTGCAAATGTCATTTGCATTGAAACCGTATTGTTCGAAAACATGGGTTGAATGTTGTAAATGGTTGAAAAAATCTCAACATTGTATTTATT
Source organism: Teleogryllus occipitalis (assembly GCA_011170035.1). Lineage (NCBI taxonomy): Eukaryota > Metazoa > Arthropoda > Insecta > Orthoptera > Gryllidae > Teleogryllus > Teleogryllus occipitalis. The sequence continues at coordinate 40,872 of BLKR01009521.1, forward strand.
GAAACTTGTGTTTCGATTCAAATTAGTAGCTTCAGAAACACGAAGAGAAATTTTAGAGGGTCGCTGCATATACTTCGTCATCCAATCAACACTTGTAGACTTCTTCGTTATACAATTTTCTGGTACTTGAATTTTGTTCTCCACGGCAAAATCATATGCTAATCTTCGTAATTACTCAGTACATTTTCTGAAATTAAAATTACTGTCAAATAGTATTGGGGCAAGTAGTGACACCGTCACAACATGTCCCTTAGAACCTGTCACAACTAACTCCGAGAGACCCTAATATGAATTTCCGTTTTTATTTCAGGTTATTTTGCCTTTCATATAAACCAAAATAAACAACATAAAATTATTGCTTAAAAGGTAAATTTCGCAATGATTCTGAGTAGTTGAACATCAAATTTACTTTTACCAAAGTTGACTGAAACGATCCGACGGATTTTTATTTCACTGCGAGTAAAACACAAAACGTTCGTACAAAAGCAAATCAAGCAACGGTTCCCGCAGCAACTCAAAAAGTACACCGAGACAAAGGTTTGAAACGTGCATGTACACTATCTCGAGCTGAACTCTAAAGGATCAGTCAGTAAACACGGTGTCACAACTCGCCCTTGAGAAAACTGGCACTTGAACTTGTCTATCAATTTTAACTTATTGAACCCATGCGAAAAGTTCGCACATTTGTGCACGTGAAAGGATACTGTAAGTTTTAGAGTTACATACCATTCTTGAACAATAGCACACATGAAATGAAACTTGTTGTAGTCATCTGAAGTATAAGCATATTTTTCTAAACCAGCTTTTAACACAGATTACGGTTTTGCATTCAGATTTGCGCCGTCATCCAACGTTTTTCTACAGTAGCGAACTTTTTTACCATAGTAAAAAAATCGGCCATATTCCATTTCTTTATAAATGGTGTTAGTAAGGGTTACTCGGAAATGTGATGAACTCCCACGCTTCTTGTGAACTTCTTCAGGATCTTCTCTGTATAACATCCAGCGATCTGCCATCATGGAGTCCAGAAACCGTGGTAGCGTTGCTCCTTTGTTCTGATGTCTTGTGGAAACGCTCACCTTGTTCATCACTCACGTCACCGAGGTTATCAGGGAAGAAATCTAAATAGTGTAGAAAGTGTAACTTAAGTGACATTCTACAGCCCCAGTTTTTGAAGTGTACACAAACCCGACACGAACGTACATGTATTATATGTGGATTCTTTGCGGTGATTTGTTGTTACTGATACTTGATAAACATGATTACTTGTGATGAATAATAGTTATGAAATAATGAGTATTATTACAATGTGTTATATACATTATATTACATTGTATACATTATATTATAATTACAAAATTAATGGCGTGAAAACATTCCTACTCTTTCGGTCAGTCAGTCACTCGCTCTGTCAGTTTTGACAAAAACTAGTTTCGTAGTAGGATTGTAGAATAGTATGATTCCAAGATCAATGAAGAAAGGCATGTAGGAATTACGCGGACGGCATTTGCTAATTATTCGTACGTGTTGTCTACAATCTAAAAGTCTGGGCACTGTAGGATGTATTTCCCCGTATATAATCTCATATGGCGCGGGAATGCATATTTGCAAAATACACACAAGCTACTAGCTAGTGATAGCTAACTAAATTTGAAAAAAAATTCTGAGTATGATATAATGAAATTTAATTAGTGTTTAATTCATTAATTTGGGCATTCTATCAGGTTCGACTGAATTGAGATACCCAAATTTGGTTCCCTTAATATCAGTCAGTTGCAAATTCATTTTCAATGGTGTACACGATTGACTGTTAGATTCTTGTATTGAATCTTACTTTTTAATTTATAGAATACACATCAATCTTACACTTTTAAAATATTAAGCTAGGTGGTTTCATCTGAGTTTTCTTGTATTTATTCCAATTTTTATCACGTACATTAAAACGCATTCGTGACATGGCTGTTCGTTCTACTCTTTTTACTCTCTGCATTCTCAAAGCCGACCTTCTGAAAGCCTTCACACACATAAACAATCATTTAGATCAACATATCCGAAGGTTGGAAGAGGTCGTTCTCTGCACAGACGGTTGGGTAGAAGTCGGCAACACTGCGAATCTTCCCAACCGTGCACCCGTAACTGCATTAAAGACTCAAGACACCACATCCAATTGTAACTCAAAACAAATTGAGTGTTTTTGATAATGAAACAGATTTTCCTCGCCTTCCTGATCCTCACAACCCTTCTCTACCATCCACAAATACATGCACAAACCAACGCAAACAGGCTAGGTAGAGCGTCAAAACCAATTGATTGCCAAAACCAATTGCGGATGATACGTTCTTTGCAATAAAGAAGCCGTAAATAGTACAATATCAGATGTTTCAAATTGGTTCCGTAATAACAAATTAATAGTAAATGAAAAAAAAAGATTTTAATGTTGTTTTCCGTTTCAAATGAACGGTGTACCAGGTTAAGACAAAATTGTTTGGTCTCTGAATTCAGTCAAACCTTAAATGGAACGTTCATGTAAATGAATTGAACACAAAATGAACTTCATTATGCTACGCGTTCAGAATTCTTTCAATTCAGTCAGCCTTCATACTGTTCGTTGTGTATATTTCGCGAATGTTCATTCCCACCTGAGAAGGCATACTATTCTGTGGAAATACATCTTATAGCTCCCAGACTTTTAGATTACAAAAAAGAATTGTAATCTAAAAGTCTGATTGTAACCAAATCCCAACCACGTGATTTTTGTAAGCCTCTCTTTATTAATCTAGGAATTATACCATTGCCTTGTCTGTGGATTTACGAATCAGTGGTTATCGTTAAAAATGACTTGCTTAAGGGCGGGAATATATTTTCAGAAAACGCCGATGTCTATAACTATAACACTCGAAGTAATCACATTCATCTGGTGACAGTATCAATAGATCATTACAAAAAATGCACATATATGTACATTATTTTACAACACTTTGTCAGATGACATTAAACGATAAAATTCGATAGAAAAGTTTAAATCCAACGTGAAATCGTTTCTGCTGCATAACTGTTTCTATACAATTAGAGACTATACTGAGCACCACAAGGAAGGTAACATTAATTTTAACAGTGATATTTATTTTTTACCACTTGGACTGTATAATTCTAAACAACCTGTAACAAGTATTGTAACGCAGCCTCTTCGTCATGACCCCCATCTCGATCAGGTTTTTCGTCCAGATTCCCTGGTCCTTTTAGCAAATGCTGAGATGGTCCCTTGTTAGGCTTCTGGACATAAATGTAACTTCATTATCCATGCTCGTCTTCTAGAATTCAATGGTAAATATAGTTATTCATGTTATCGTTGTCCATGCTGGAAGTATTATTCCTTGAAGAAGGACATGAGGGATAAGAACCCAAATTCATTGCTGATTTACCCTTGACAATTGATTTTACGACATCGGAGCGAATACTTTTGTTAACAATCCTTGCAAAAAAAGCTCATTTCTTTCTGCATTCAAAATTCAAGTAGTATATGGCTTAGGGTAGAAATCACAGAATTTTAAAATCGTGCACAGAATTCACTTCTCCCCATAGCACGTCACACATCTTTTAACTGTTTTTGACGTAAAATAAATATTTTCAAATTTTCTTTGGTTGGAATAACTTCAGTAACCACCTTACTTGTATTATTCTTTGATGAAATAGCACAACAGTTGAAAACATTATTCTGAATTGAAATTATGCTTTATGCGATGCAGATAAAACGGGCTTGTCAGTTGAAATTAGATCTCCTAGGGTTTTATCACATCCCGGAAACTTGGAAAATACTACGGAAGATAAAATACTCATGATTGGTGAAACCATTGAGGCAAGTTCAAGTTGCCCATTTAAAAATTGTAACTTGATAATGATGATTGATTTATTGACTGGTAACGATAACATACTAATAATAATTTCATCAACATCCTGAGATTTTTTTGATTCAATGAAATTTACTTGCTTTTGTTTTTAGATTTTATTCTGAAAATGAATGTAAATGTGACATCAAAGAATCGATCATGCTCCATTTACTGCATTTTAAATACGGATTGAACGAAAATAAAATAAACTAATGGTGCTACAAAATGGCACAGACTTTCTCGTACTAGTTAGTTTTCTCATTTCTTTTGGTCTGGGTTCGCTTTTCGGATTTGCCACATACTCTTGCCAGCTGCCATCTATCACCGCACAATTTTTTTTTTTTAATTACTCAATTTTTTTCGGTTTCCCAATAACAGAACCGAAATATTACTTTAAGAATATTACAGAAGAGTAAAACCACGTCATAAATGGAAACTTCCATTGAAAAAATTGGAGCCGGTATTTAGAAAACATCATTAAGCGTTTCTGTTAATCTGAAGTTTGAAACTCTTTTTTATAGAAAACGTTTGAGTTTTGGAAAAAATCACATTTGAAACATAACTCACAAATGCAATAATGTATACAAATTCCTGGAAATGTGCATATTACCGGCGTGAGAGATGTTTAAAAAATTTGGAGTCATTTTTAAGAACATTTTGAAAATGTCTCAGGAGCTTCATGTAATGTACCTCCAAATTTTAAAGAATGATTTTCAAAATATCAAAGCTTTGAGTCAAAGCAGATCGACCGGGGAATATCCATTTTAAAAAAATCCTATGAATAGTTTTGGAGCTATGTTGTTCACAGACGGACGGACGATTGGAACAAATCACTTTTCTGTATCAGAGGACATCAAAACGTGTATTTCCATTGAAATCTCAAAATCGATTTTTCGCAGTATTACGTAACTTTGTCTATAGTGCGTTAATTACTCCGTGATTCCGTACGTATACGAGAAAGAAAAAAAACCTTAATTATTAAAAAGTATGCACGGCATAATAAAGCATTGTAAGAATAATTAATTCGATTACGATAGTGTGTCTTTTAAAATCTAGAGACTACTCAGCTAGCGGTTCGTGCTTGCTTGCATATGTAGACGAAAAAATTCGCACACTGCTACATTTTGTTTAATGTCATTTAATATTCGTCACATCGCAATATCGCTGTATAAGAAATCATTCTGGAATCAAAGAGCGCCCTCTCAGGTGTCCCGTTGCAAGCCAGATGCGTTTTCGCCCCACTACCGCACAGCAATACAGGCAGAGGGAAAGAGTCTCCCCCAGAACAGGGTCCTCGCTGGCATTGGACTCCGAAGGGAATACCGATTTTCTGTCTTCGTTAGTCAAACTAGCCGCAACTTAATTTTATGAATTTTGCGTACACAAACTCAGCCCATTCTTGACAGTATTATTAATTAATTAGTTTTGCCAATTTATTTTCATTTCATGTTAATTTGCTGATTCAAAATGTGCACTTGAGTGCATTTTCCTTTGTGTAAAAATGGCGTGCATCATCCAGGAAGAAAATCCCTCTTCTTTAACACGCTGTGCAATGCTCTTCTCGACAGTTATTTCCTGAGCGTCATTATTATAATACAGTGTATGGGAAGATCTCGAGATATAGTTAATGTATGTATTGCTACCGACAAATCTGCAAGGGAATAACAATCTTCGATTTAAGAGATATTCCTGAAAAATTACAGATCTTTCATTATAGCAATAGATACCAGCGTAGTGAAATTTTCGAAATAAAATAATTTTATTTCGTAAACGCCACAACCAAGATAAAATGAACCAGTGAAAAACGTGTCCAAAGGAGTGCTGTCACACTGCTTCGAAACGGTTCGTTTTTGTTTTGTATGAATTCTATTCCGGCAACTGTCTCAATTTACTACTTTACAAAAACTCGAATGCTCACTGGAAATCAACGCCAGAATCATGTGCACGGGAGGTGAACATTCCTGAAATGGACACTACGCATAAAATAATGTAAGTAATATTTTTTCTTAAACTGTTTGCGTCTTCCCAACACGTCTCTTAGCTCTTCATGGGCATTGGGCGTATCTGGAGTAATTCTCCTCGAAGTTTTGTCTCGTCACGTTTGATCTCAGTCAGAGCCTTTTATCCCTACGGCCGGGGGCTCGGCGCCGTTAGTATAACCGGGGTTCCTAGACCTGTGGTCACCAGTCTGGGAATATGTGGTGTGTCCATTTGCCTCACTTGCAATTACGCCATTCGGGTAATGACGCCGGATGTTTAATTACAGACTTTTTATTAAATTCGGTTTTAATGAATTTACATGGATTGCTTACTTTGTTATATATTACTGTTCCCAATTTTGGAAATTACATTTCCGTCATTCGATGGAGCTGCAACCACAGTGCTGGTGGATCCGGGGAGAGGGGCATGCCCAACCCCTCCAAGAAAGGCATACTTTTCATTGACCTTCCTTTATTAGGCAAAATTGATTTATACGTTTATGTTAGAATTATGTAATTATTTAAACAATAATATTGCATCAAATCATATCTACAGTACCTAAATAATCTAATAACAAATGCTTATTATTTAACAAAAATCTACAATACCCTTCCCCTCCAAATGATCAGCTGGATCCAACCCTGGCTGCAACCCCTAATTTGTTGGAGCACCAGGCACCACTGCTCAGCTTCCAAAAGGGAATTGATTTTAACAATCTTATTAAATGAATTAATTACCATTTGCACTGTTTAATTGTCATTAAATATGCACTACCATTTGCACTAAATATGCCTGTAACTAGTAATGTACCTCAGCTCCTGAGTCAATGAACCCCATCTTGATCAGGATTTTGGCCACTCTCCCTTACCCTTTGAGCAAATGCTGCGATGGCCTCTTATTTTGCTTCTGGACATAAATGTAACTTCAAAATCTGTGCACATGTTCTTGACCTCAGAAGGGAATATAATAGTTATTCAAATATAATCATTCTGTTTTCTTGTGGGATTAAGTCAATTCTTTCTTGTAGGGCAAGAAAATGAAAAATAGTCAAAATCTTTAGCTGATTTGCCTTTGTATCCTTTTTATTACAAAGGAGTTAATATTTTCTTATCAATTCTTGCAAAAATGCTTCTTGCTACCTGCATTCATAATTCGAATTAACATGAATATTAGGGTAGGGATCCCAGAGCTCAAGAAAATATGCAGGTACTGCACTTCTCATAATACGTTGCAAACTTTTTTTTTCATTTTTTTAAATTAGTAATTAATGAAATGAGTGGATAAAGAGGGGTATAATTACATGAGAGGTATGTTCAAGAAAACAAGCAACGATAGGAGCGAGTTTTCTTACATACGAGTATGAGGATACCCCTTTATCCACATGTTACATTCAATATTTTTTCATTTCCATTTAAGAATAATTTAAATTTTGAGAAATTCATACACATCTTTACCATTTGAGGCATACATTAAATGGCATACTGCTTCTGAAAAATATCTATTTTAGTGGGCCTTGTATTGCATTTGTTTGCAAGAAATATTTGCGTATGGAAAGTACTGAACATTTAACGGACAAAAAATTAGAAGAAGCTGACAAAATCGTAAAAACATTACTTCCCATGAAAAGTAAAGACAAGTGTAAGAGATAATACAATATGTATTATTAGAAAGTGAAAAAAAAAAGTCATTTCTTACAAGTTTTGCTATAGCATACGTTTTAGATTGGGTAAACACTACTGATGTTTATATTTTTTACATTTGTAATCCTAACACCAAATGTTTTACACATAAAATATTGGAATTTTAATTCACACATGCTGTTAACATAGAGATAACGAAAGATTTTTCATGAAATTAATGAGCAGATTTAGTTAAATAAATAATTTTAATAACTATACTCTGGTATGATGATGATGATGATGATGATGATGGATGATGATGATCAGGTTTTACAGCTTATTCAAAACGAACTTCATTCATCTCTGCACCCAGTAGTAGCAACCTTAATAAAAATGTAGCTTTAAAAATGTACTAATAATTGTAAACAATTATTTCCAAATTCTTGCAAAATCCAATCCTTAATTATGGATGTCAGTTAGTCAAAAAATAGTGAATTAGCGCGAGTGGGGGCACTGGGAGGATAAGAAAAGATGCTACAGACAAAATTTTTTAATAATTGGTAATCACATATAACAATACATGTATTCAATGTCTACTTTACTATAATTTTGAATAATACTTTGAACTCTGAATAATATTCTTTGTTTTGTAAATATTTACTTATCCCTATATAGTATTTTGAATAACTCCTGGAGTGTGTGGATTTTCTGATGATGATGATGATGATAACAGTAATGATAACAATAACAATAATAATAATAATAATAATAATAATAATAATAATAATAATAATAATAATACACCATGATTTTACATGGGAGAGTCGAATTGCCTCAATCACAAAACAGGCCAACACATTTAATTAGAAAAGCTTTTCCTACCTTGCAACTGTCTGCAATAAATAAAATCCACACTTCATATATTAGGCCTTTGCAAGAATATGCAAATGTGATATGGCCTCCTCCGCTATACAAAAGTGAAATGATGAAAGAAAACACCACCTAATTGCAAATAATACAGAATAATATACTACAGATAAGAACACAATTCTTTAGCTCACGATAGTAAAGTTGTACAATAAAGTCAAAGAGATTAAATTCTTTACATTTTAAAAGACACTCACTCACTCAGCGTTTTAAATTTAGTAAACAATGAAGGATATTAAAACAGTGCTGCAGGGACACTATTCCAATCTCTTATTGTTCTGTTCACAAATAAAAAGCTTTCCTTTCTCTCTTTGTTGCTTGTTCTCTTGAATTTTATACTTGTGGTCATTTTTGTTAATGTACAATCCCTTTGTTAGCCTGCTTCAAATTTCTTCCCAAGCATTGCCTTCACAGAGCATATTGCTCTATGAACTGCCACAACTCATAGCTTTCTTCACCTTTTTACTAGGTTTCAAAACTACATGAAGCACAGTATGTAAATAATTTTAAAATATTTTGTCAATTCCAGTCTGCTAAAAGTCTGCTCTAATTATGATTAAAACTAGCCATAATATACCACAAAATTCTTTCCTTCATAAAAATAATTATTTTTTTCATCAGTTACGATATATTTGCTTTTTCTCTATTTTACTTTTTTTAAATAGTGAATGACTATTTGATTAGAGATTGAGTACATCAACTGTTAAGGTCATTAGTCCCATACATGAAATGGATGTTTTTTCCACTCAAAGTTGTGGTGATCTTCCTCAGCTGGATGGCGAGATCTGGTGCTGTCAGGTAGCAGGGTTTTCCCAACCAGGTATCTCCCACAAGCAAGGAACCACCCCACCCTGGACAAGCTCTAAGCTCCTGACCAGTCTTGGCATATGTGATAGTGCAGTGCATGTAAATGTAAGTGTGTGTAAGGGGTGAGGATAGGACAAGGTAGAGGAAGGAAAGATCATGGGCAGTCCGTGGCCCATTTGTTAGGCTAGTCACAAAATGAGGGTACTGCTCCGGCATTCTTCTGGTATTGATCGGAGAAACCCTGGAACACTACCGATCAGTGCAGCTGGTTGCTCCTTCAGTCTGCTACTGAATTCGACCTAGCCAGTGTTGAAAATCCTGCCACAGTCAGTACACGAACCTAGGACCTCTCGGTCACAGGCACTGCAGTAACATGAGTTGAAGCCCTGAGCCACCTCTCCCAGTTAAAATAGTGATAAATATAATTAAAATAGGGGATTGATAACCATGACAGATGGCAGTGTTAGTGTCCATTGATCTTGGGCAATCAAAAAAATGTCTATACTAGAATTATACTATTATTTATTTAGCTATTTTTTTATATCAGAAGAATTTATGTTTTTAACGTGGATATTTACTGGGGGGAAAAATTCTAATCTGAAGCTTCAAAAACAACGGTAATTAATTTTAAAACATCTATTTTCTTAACTTTCCAAAACTTTTCTTTTCTCCTGGCCTCTTGCCAGGCAGTGTGGTATGCATCTCAAGGTTTCCTAAAACCTTAAGACATTTCTTCTTTCTTTCGAAAAATCATTTACAAGTATTAGGACACTCAAAAGATATTGAACATTCCATAAAATGGAGTGTTTATACAAATAGAGTTTGCAGAGATCCAGTTCTATATTCTTACAGAATATATGAAAGACTAACACACCTTGTTAACTATTTGAAGCTTGCCTAGGATTGTAGATAATTCAAGATTTTTTTATTACAAAGAGTCTGTTTTTGTTTCATTTTCACTTTCTCCATTTACAAATTTTTAATTTCATACAGATTATTGAGATTGGTAGGTGAGAAGGGTAGTTTATTTGTGTTGAGCTGATAAGGCTTACACTCAGGAAGAGAGATCAAATTCCAGGAGTGAAATACCATTCATGCCTTCAACTTGCATTTTATTTTTCCCTTATTTCATCACTATATTTTGGACAATCAACTTTCAAAACGTTGCCTCCATTAATCTACTACATACATACTTCTTACAAAAAACCCACAATCTGGAAAATAAATAAAAGCCACTTTATTGCAAAATCTCATGAGTAAACCAATTAACACCAATTGTACTTTACATGCTTCAAAATAATTTAACTTGCAAAAAGTCAAGGCAGAATCTGAATTTCTCCAACACAGCATATGCCTCACAGTTATGTAAAATACTCCAAAACAACTGACAGAATCTAATTTTCTTGTTCAGCTTTTCCTTTCAATGCCATCATTTGACTACCTTGATTTATGAGTTTTATTAATAATAAACAAAAAGGCTATTTGGGTTGAGAAATAATAGCAATTAAAAACAGAATGAAATGTGTTAAAGTAAGTTGTTCACTGACTTTCATATTTTTTTCTTTGAATTTACAATCTCTAAGTGTTTTCACAACAAAGGTTTGAAATTATTAATTGCAATTCTATAGGAGATTTATTTTCCAATTTTTTTGTTTCTTAAAGTGGAAAATGATCAACTACAAATTCTATACATCATTTTCAGGTATTGAGGAGGATGAATGGTTGTGAAATAAAAATGCAATGTTTCTTAACATACGCAACTCTTCAGTACTATGGTCTATATCTGAGACTGCTCTAAATTTTCCTTTTTCCTGTATACTAAAGAAACGTTTTAGTGTCCTTTTTGAGAAAATTTTGAAAATGTCATTGGGGCTTCATGTAAAGTACCCCCAATACCAAAATATCAATTACAAATTTAAAGGACCGCAACATCAACCAGATCTAACGGAGAATATCAATTTTGTTGAAAATCCTATCTACAATTTAGCCACTAGCGTTGTCCACAGAAAGATAAAATTCAAGTGGACAACATAACATGATAGAGGAAGTATTTTACTACAAATAGGAACCAAAATTATCCCATTTTGGAGTCACGACATACAATATGACATTTTTTGCCGAAAAATCCTGTTTTCTGACAGGGAAATATATAACTAAGTAAGAAGGAAGCGAGAAAGTAAAAGAATAAACTGAGGAATATACTTTGCAGTTCTTGCAATGACTGCCCAGTTTATTTATTTATTTTTTTTTACTCTCTCTTTAATACTTAATTAGGATGTGAGAAACTATGTAATGCTGGAGTGAGAAACTTTGATTTTTGGACAGAAAAATTTGTACTAAATCCCTTATTCTGAAAATGAGGATATTTCTTGTTCTTCTATGTAGTAAATTACATCCTCCAACACGTTGTGTAGTCAGAATCCATGTTCTTTGGACCCTTGACACAAAAAAAATTGGTTCACTACAAGACATGTCTGTCCATAAACAACGCGAGTATGTAAACTATTCACATGATTTTCTCCAAAACTGTTATTCCCTTATCTGGTTCTCTGGTTGATTTTAAAACGAATATTTAGAGTTCCTGGGGTTTTTATGAAACCTCAATGACATTTTAAAAATGTTTGCAAAAATGGCTCCCAATTTTTTTTTCCCTTTTAACCCTTGGAGCAAAATACACTTATAAAAAAATGGCACAGATCACATCTGCTGAACTCAGAATTTTCAAATAATGCAAAAAGTTACAAATAATACAAGAAAGAATGTGCTGCTGTTGTAGCATCATTAGTTGAAAAATAATTTTGATTGTTTTGGCATTGCAATGAGACATTTACCCCCCCGAAAATGACTTCTTTGAATATTGTGTATAATTCAACAGAATAACAATAATAAGCAAATTTTATATTTTAATTCTCTATTTATGTTGAATGTAGAAAAGTAGACAAAATTTTTCCAAAATTCCAAAATTAGAAAATAGAAAACTTGGGACACTATGTTGCAGTCTAATTTATTTCTTTGTTATTGTAATTGCCCTCAAATATTTGAAATTGGCCAATGAAAAAGATGTTCTGTAATACATATGCAATGATATTCATCCATAGTACCAAGAGTTCACTTTATTTAAAATATTAAATTAATCAGCAGATCTGTAATACAACCATAAAAAAATATATATGCACATATTTGTATCTTTTAAAATACATAATTTATCATGTCAATTCTTTTTCATGGTCTCTAATTCTCTATATTTAGCAACAATGACATAACTTCTCTGATCATAAAGGATAAATGTGAAGGCTTTTCAAATACTAATCTGAAGATACACATTTCTTGTGATACCTAGCTATGTTTCAGGGCACAACCGAACCTGATCACCCCAACATAAATCTTAACTATCCATGCTAAATCATTGACATGAAATTAATGCAACACATACATAACACCACGGGATTAAACAGCATCCCGTATCTCAATAACAAGAGGAACATTATTAAACAAATAGACCATGCTTATTCACATTTAAAATCAATAGCTGAAAAAGAACATATTAATATATAAATACATTGGAGATTAACATATAATTAGGAACTTGTTCTTAAATATGAATCACCTGCATAACAAAAACTGTTATGAAATTGCACATACAATTTACCTTTTTCCAAATTTACAATCCATTCTGCAGGAGTTTCATTTTCCTATTTTGCTACTTTCATAATGTTATATAATTTCATTTACCTTTACAACATTGCTGAAACAGTCGTGTCATTTTTTCCAATACGGAATGAGATTTTGAACATATTGTCAAGGTGGGGCAACACAGGACCTGCCAGTAAGATAAAACATTCACAAATCAGTCTGTTACATTCACAATCAGTCACAAATCTGTTACACTGACAAATCAGATCAATTTTCACATAGTTATGTGCAATTGTAGGAATTAATAGTAAGTTGGGCTATAGCCCAGTATTTTATTAATGATGATTTTACGGTGGCATGTTTATAGACACAATTAGAAAAAACACATATAAATTTTATTGTACATTAATGTAACCAAAGTTTTGAAATCATTTTTATTTCTTTATCAAGTCTTGATTTATTTTGCCAAAAAAATAGAAAAGCAGGATATATACAGATATGTAAAATTGCACACATTTTCTTGAGCTTCACAATCCCCACCCTATCCTTTTACTATTATATAGTTGGATGATAAATAAAAATACCAAGAAACCTTGCTTAGAAACATTTGAAAACTAGAAATGTTCACTCCCTACTATTAATACTTATTTGCATTGCTAAATGAACTACAGCTTTCATTGCATTGCTAACAAAATAGCACCCCCCCTCCCCGCTCTCTGGCTCTACTACCAAGACCAGCAAAAGGGAGAGTCCAATAAAACATGTGCATAGTGAAGCTACATTAATGTTCAGAAGCAAAACATAGAACCATCTCAGCATTTTCTCAATGGATCAGTGGCTAAAAAACAAACACATAAATAAAAAATATAAAGTTCTTGTTAATAGTATACTGAGAAGCAAAGATTGCAAACAATAGTTTCAAAAACTGTATAATTAAAATTAGTGTCCATTTATGATTTCAAAATAGCTCCATTTTTTAATTTCAGGTTTTGATATTTACACGATATAAAATCCCATTCAATTATTCTCACAATATTTGTCAGTCTGTTCGGGGGCAATCTCTGGAACTGCTGAACTAATTTCGATGCATTTTCACTGAAGGTAGTGTTTTGTTGGGCATTACTTAAGCTACCATTTTCTTCAAATTATTATTTTCTATTATTTAAAGGTTTGTTTGAGTGTTGTTTTTTTACATACAAATCTACAGTTTTATTCAAATATTAATTAAATTTTGTTTACCTGACCTCCAGATTAAAAGAACCGTTATCATCTATGAAATTTTGTGAAAATTATTCCTCCTTCCTTCCTTTCTTTCTTATCCCTACAGCAAAATTTAAGAGTGACTTTTAAGAGTGACAAAGACTTTTTATCTTTTCACGTATCTGAACAACAGTGAGTAAATTCACCAATGTGAATTGGACATTTCAGGAAGCCCGGAAAATTTCCTACTAAATGCATTTTCATTCATTCCAATAATGCAATTAGGTTTAGAGTAATTGAAGGTCAAACTTGTTACCGCATGTTTGAAAGGAGTGTTTGCAAGAATGCACCTCTTTTCAGCTACCCACAGCAACAGGGATTGTAAAAAACACGGCAGGGTGGGGATGGATAAGGCAGGCCAGGTGGTTTACAATTAATCAATAACTGAGCAATGCAGGGGACTCTTCACCTACATAAAAATAAGTATACAAAACATAGGCTACTAGGTAGAGACCTGTGCAAATATTGTTCACTTAGCAATGCTAATTTTCTACTGTAGTTTTGGAAGTTATTTAAAATAGCTACATGCTGTAACCCAACTTTGAACGTTTCTGATAACCCAAGGTAGAAAATTGGTAAATGCTCAAAAATGTCTCATTGTGTAGATTAAGAAACATAAGTTGACAATCACTTAAAAAATGTAGTTTTAAGGATCTAGGAGACATTGTTTCTGAGATATGTACAATGGTAGTTTGAGTTGCAGTGTTCTGGATGTAGTGGGTTACATATGTACCTGCTTTTTTCCTGTATTACAATCTGCCAATCAGGGTTGGGCAAAATACTTTAAATTTAGTATTTAAATACCTCATCAAAATACTTTGTAAATAAATATTTAAATACATACTCAAAATGCATTAAATACAATCATTTTGTATTACAACTTTTATATTGCAACTATATATTGTAATTGTCAATTACAATATATTACTAATAGAGAGTCATACACTTCTGATGAATAACTGTAATATACACACGTGCGCACAAACACATACGAGTAAACTTTCAAATATAGCATGATATCAAAAATATATCTAACTCAAATAAATGGAATTTCCTTTTAAACCCACTAGTTTTAGAAACAAAACATCAGACAAATAAACCCTAGTTGGCGAATGTATAAAACCTGCAAAAGAAAACAGTCGTACAACGGGTACGGACGAACATAAACTCGTATTATAAGGAATAAATGTTTTTTTTATTGTTGCATAATTGACTAGCATTTTGATGATTTAGATTTATCATTTAAAAATTAAGAGAATTCAAATACAATTGTTAAAAGGAGCTTTTATTTTTGTGTCAATGAGGTCCACTCACTAGCAGAATCAAAGAGAAACTATCCTCTTCCATATTTGATGTATTTATTTTTTATATGCACCTATTTTATGCATTTAAATACATCTCTAAAATACACATCCAAAAAACTCGAAAAATACTGTTTTTCAAATACTGCCCAACCCTGCTGCCAATTACTTTTTACCATCTCAAATCAGTTTGATGAAGGACTGGGAATAATTCCCAATCCACCTATAGCACACTTGCAGTTTTGTGTCAATGGTATGAAATCATGATTGTTCCTTAGCATACTAATTTCATGTATAACTTCAAATTAAAATTAATTCCATGTACAATTTCAATTATTTGATCATCCAATCGCAAGGGTGTTTGTAAAATTTTAGAACAATGTCAGTGTAGATTTGTTAAGCACCATGAAATTTATCCCCCTCATCGTTTTGACCATGAATGTGTGTCGGCTAAATTTCATATCCAAGTTTAGCTAGTTAGAAGAAAGGCAGTTGTCCCTCATAAATGTTTCTTAAGATCTTAAAAAACTTGGCTGACAGACCCACTATTTATGGTCAAATTCCACATTGACATATTTGCCGATTCTTTGAATACATTAATTAACTCTGATGTTAAATACATAGAATTACTGCTGTGATTATATTAACAACATTGTATTTGTAAGATTTTATAAATTTTTGTACTTTATAATAAGCCTATAAATAAGTATATCCCACGGGCTTTGTATATTAATAAATAAAATAAAAATATTACAAAGAGGATTATACTCTATAGTTCAGGTTTATGAAATAATTTTTTCAATCCATATTTCACAAAAACACCAAAGAGGAAGAAAAGGGGATGCACGCTGAACCTCTGACAAGGAACTACCCTTCAACCATTATCAGTTAATGGGTAACCTCATCAAATTATTAGTGTATCAATTATGTAAGTTTCATGTTGGTTCCCTTATGAAATATTATACATAGTAGTTTGTAGAATGACCTTTAATGACCTATGTGGGTGAATACTCATGGAACAAATAACCTGCTAGAAACATATCTCTCTGCTGTTTTCTTTTATAGTTCAAAGAATTATCTCAACTTATTTCCACCGAAAAGCATTTGTTACTTTATTTTGCGTTGAATAAAAAATAATTACCTATTCAAGAATTCCTTCAACCTAGCAATTCTCCAATGTCTACCAACTCACCTTGTTTTTGAACATTTGTGTTATAGCGTTACAACGAGGTGCTGTCGGAGTACGAGGGCTCTGCGAGCAAGGCAGGTGGCCCGCCAGCGCTGACCCGCCTGCAGGCACAGCAGCCGGTGCCGTCCACGGCGCATGCCGCCTACGACTGGTAGGCGCCTGGCACGGTCCCACACAGCACACAACTCATCCTGGGGAAAACAACCAGGGCCAAACATGTATTGTACACATGCAGTTTATCCGTCATAATGGTAACAGGATGGCAACTGATCTCGCACTGGGTCAAGGAAAGAGCATGTAAAGGATGATGGCAGATCAACCCAACAGTTGAAATTACATAGAACAAGGCAAATCATGGGCAGTCTTTGAATGTCACAAAATCTAACTTTCGTCTTGTTCTTATTTTGTAACTTAAACTTGCACTAATGTGTATTTACGACATCCTAAAAAGACAGCATAAAAAGCAGAATGCAAATCTCAAATTCTGCGAAGTAGCAATTTGGAGACTCTTTTGCTGAAATATAGAACCAAATAACAGGGCCGTCCCATAGATTTCATGAGACCCCTTTTCAAAAACATACCCATTGTCATCCCGTAGGAGCATTTTTCATTATCACACATACTGATCGGAACTTTAAAAAACATCAAAAATAAAATTAAAATTAAGATTTTTTTCTGTGGGTGCACCAAAAATCCCCCCTCCCCCAAACAATTGTCAGGGGGTCTTCTCCACCTTATGGGTGGCCCTGCAGTTAGGATGCAAATTTCCTTGCAAAGGTATCTAAATTCCCAAGCATTCAGTACTTTGAATCATAGCTAGAATAACACTTTTTAAGCAATTCACAGAAAGGTGAAACGAGTGAAGAACATTGAACTTAAGTATGTTTAGAATGATCCGCTGATCAGATATATGTTGATAGCTGTTCAACTTCTAATACATTCAAACTCTGGAGAGAAAATGTACTGCGAGAAACTACCAGTTACCTTGACCCTTTACATGACTTTCTACACAGTGCGTACAAGATAGATAGCACTGTGTGGTGATGGTGATTTGTGAAATTCAAAGACTTTGTATAACCTTCCACAAAAAAAATGCCCCAACTCGTATCCAGCACCTTTTCCTTGTGACACTTCCTAATCACATACACATTACCCGTGAGTTTGTTCAATGAGTTAAAAGAGATCATGTTGGAGATTTATCTGGTTTGATATTGTTGTTATATGATATACAAAGTTTGTCTTTCTTTGGGCAAATTGTCAGTTTTACAGAGCAGAAAGTTATTTTTGTTTTATAGTTTTAAGAAAAGAAATTCTAATGAGCTTTACTACACTTACTGTTAAATGTGATCATGTTAAATGTTATAAAATGGCTTGTCTAACATGTTATCACACGTGGGTGGCCATGGCACACTAGAAATTCAATTCCCAGTGTTGAATAGATAGATGTGTGTATATATAATAAAGTACAGGAACAATAAAAATAAAATTCCACTTGTCTCAGGCTCACTGATCAGATGGCAGCAAGAACACAACAAAGCAAGGCAGGAGGTGAAAGCTAAGTTCAATTCAAAAGGAAATGAACAGAACCTATAGAGTAGTTCTCAGTTCCAAATACTTCTAGCACTTTTACCATTGTTCTTCTGTTGAAAACAATGTACTCTTCATTCTGAAAAATGTCTAATCCTTAACCAACTTTGATGTGTGTACCTCTAATACTCTTAAACATAGAAACTACGAGAATTATGAGCATATGCTTATTAAATTGCAGTATGAATTTGCAAAGCAATCCTAATCTTCCGAAGTCTTATTTGTACTAGCCAGCATTCCCTTCATTGTTTTGCTCTGTCTGTGTTCAAATACACCTTTCCCATCTGAATTTTGTGTTTTATTTCTCTGGAAAAATAACCTCTTCAACTACAATTAAATAGAACAGTTACAAAGCTGCCAAATGAAAAATAATGGATCAAAAATATATTCTCAAGCACATATGCATAGTAATAAGGCAATCATCTCACACTGGATACCTATGAAGCATGCGGACCAGGGAAGAATTGCATATGCAATTACAGTACATATCGTAGATGTGATGACCCAGAAGATGCCTATATATTTGTTAGTCATGTATGGTATATATTGAAGAGGATCTCTATGCAGTATTACAGGAGCTAATGGTATCAATTTGGATAGGATTGTATTAAAACTACTGTTTACTGGAATTGCACCTATCCTTCACAGTTGTGTGAAAGGAAAATTAATATACCTATCTATGTAGTGCAGAAGAAAGTAAATAATGTTAATGATGTGTGTTTAATTGAATATATAAACCTACCTATTCTATCAGAGTTTAGCTTTGAATGTGTAATTTAAATAATACAAGCTCATTTCTCATGTAGGTATGGAATACCCATCTGGGTTTTGTAAATTGCTTCCATCTGTACCCAAAATGCCATCATCAAGGATGCAGTTATTGAGAAGAATAAACTTTTTATTGTTTAAATACATTATACTTCTCAAACCAAGAACCTCTTCATTCCTGCATGTTGTGAACTACACTATTATAGTTAGCAAGTGACAATTTGAAAGTGTTTTATTTAATTTTCATTGGTATGTTACACTATTCAAGGTGGTAACCTAGCCCCATGCAGGATTAATTCATAAACTAGGTAAAAGAACTAGCCTGAATTGTCATGGTCTTTACGTATTAATGTAATTGAAGGATTAATCAAGGATTGCTAACTAAGGGTTCTATTATTCTATATTTCACAGTTTTGAAACAACTTTTTAGATTATTATTTTTATTTTTACTTTTTCTAATATAATTTTACCAAATGATGAATTATTGGAAAAAAATAATCACAAATTATGGCACTAGAAAATTTTATACAATCTAAAACCACACAAGATGAGAAAGTTGTAAGAAGTATGATACAATGATTTATTTATTCTATTAAAAGTCAAGTATTTAAATGCAATATTTTTTTCAGCCACTATGTAGTAGCTCATTTACCAGGTTTAACACTCGTGTCTCCAATATCAACAAATACTACACGCTTCTATGAGATAAAGGGGTAGCATTCTAGATCAAGAGACCCTTACACAAGATTAAGTAGTATAGAGAAAATGCATATAACTACAGCCAGCCGACAAGGGCTTTAAGCCCGCGGTATTCCAGAGCACCTTTGCAACACTGCAGTTAAAAATGCAGGAAGACTGGAGGAATATTGCTCACGCAAGGGACAAATTCTCCTCTTGTACTGTACAGTGACTTAAGCCGCATTTGCTTTATCCAACAAAGCAATCAGTGGTACTGAGAAATATCTCACAGTGTAAAGCTAAGATTAAAAAAAAAGGGCAACAGAGGATCAATTAAACAAAAATCATCATGAACAAAACAGAAAACAATTATCTTTGACTTAAAAATTACATTTCATTAATAGCATTGTGGTAAAGAATCAGGCAAATATTATTTACTACTTTTAGCAAACATCACACAGAACACCTTTAAATCCAACTCACTTGCACTCTAACATATGCACTTAAATTAGAATCATCAAATTGAATTTTGTTCAACTGACCCTCAAATTTGAAAAGAATAGCATTTCAGAAAATAGTGACATTTTGCACAATTCCTGTCTGCCTTGCTGCAACCTCTGAGCATAACTGCTCTGAAGTGCCGAGGGCAGCATTGGGCCAAATCTGTGTCTAAGAGAAAGAGAGAGAAGAACTGCTATTATTAAAAATACCGGAACTTGACTTGGGCACTGAATGTGGCATTTGTAGAGACTGAATTGTCTCGGTCAGCTCATTGGGACATTCAGTAACAACCAGCAGCATGTAGTAATAAGCTACAACTGCCCTACAACTTTTCTACAAAAAATTCCTCAAGTTGAGGAATGCAATTAGAGAGGCTGTAGAGTTGGGGAAATTGCTTCTTTTGTGAGGTTAAAGTTTCTTTTTAACATTACAATAAACAATTACAAATAAATATTACAATGACATGCAGAAATGGACCTCTGCCCCCACAATGGATAAAGGCAAACTTGGTTAACACAGCATAGCACCGCTCAAAAGAGCACTACAGAGCACTAAGATACTTGTAGGGATTCTCCTAACAACTTTCAGCCTGTGATGGGGTACCTGCAGCAGGCACACTGAACCATCAACATTATTACAACTCATTAAGCATTTCCCCAAATTCGACACTCCCCTCTGCCATGAAAAATGGCGACAGCTGTAAAAGTACACTTCAAAAAATTAGATAGGTGAACTGCTAAACTGGATAAGCTCTAAAAACTGGGAATGTAATTAGGCCAATGTTCTCAGGAAGGAATCTAGAATTCATCTGCCTGGACACAAAGTACAAAATACTAAGGTTTTTGATATACATATTTATGTGACTTAATATTGATATCAAGTAAACTGCTTCTGGTAAAACTTGCAGAACCAATGTCTATGAACTTGAAATGGTTGTACAAGCCAGACCTATAATCTAAAATTGATATCAATATCAATATTATTTGAGCTATGTGTTGCCCTAATTTATTACCATCTGACAAACCTACAAAAATTCTTTAAAGTGCATAGTATACCACTGGGGACTAGCAACTTATTATCAAGGCTTGTCGCCCACCTCACTTTAACGTGCTCTGTGGCAGTTAAGTAGTGCACCAAATGCCTATAAATCCAAGACAGATGAATCAATCCTGGCTAGAACGGTACTACCATGGAGGGAATAGGTCATTATTTGACAAATTACAAGAATATAGAAAGAGCAATACAGCTTGGCATAAGCTGAGCCTACTTCACTGCCATCTTTTGATACAACAGAAACATATTTACGATGGGATTGCCTGATCACATAATGGGTAGTATTTATAATTCTTCAAAGGAGTCGCCAACTTCGTGAATATTCATTTTCACTTCACAATTGAGTGAAAAAATTCACAATAATTAAATAATTATACAATTTCAATTGCCTAAAATATTTTTATGCATTCTGCAAGTAGATTCAGTTGAACATCTACATGCATGTACTAGTTTTTTTTGCAAATCTATAGTATGAATAGAAAGAACTAAGCAACTTTGCACATTTACTAGTTGGGTCTCCCAGAAATCTAAATACGTGTCACCTGTGAATCTTCATTTCTTGATTGACCTGACGACATAAGCAATTTTGTACTAAAAACTGAGTCCCTGTGTATTGCACATTATTTTGCAGCACATTACAGTGCAGAAGGCAGCATAATTTCACAGGGTACTTCAATGATTAACTATTTTATTCATTGTTCAACAAAAATTCTTCACAGTTTTCACCAACCACCGACAAGTTTCATGTTGTATCACTGACTAAGCCATAATTTCCTATTTAATTTTTAAGTACTTACAAAAACGCTAAAAACTTCACCTTAATTTTTTTAAATTTTGAATAATTTTAACAAATGTTTCATGAATTATCTGAACAACTTTCAAAATACTATAGGAAGAATTTGTTAAGTGCATTCAGAAATGGAAAAAAATGGAGAATGAAGCATGCAAAAGTGAATTGTACATTCAAAAAGATTTCAACTTACACTGAATGAAAATTAAATAAATAGACATTGATTCAAAACATAACACTGAAAAAGAGAAAGGTCTCAAAACAGACGGAAATAATGCATGACAACAAAACAAATAATATTAAGTCTGTGGCAAGATGAACAAAATCTGAAATTAAATACACAGAACAAAAACAACATAAATTTTATGTCCTAGAATGAATGCATGTATCAAATGTATTAAATTTATGCAAAATAGTTAACTGTAAACATTTCTTACACTTTTCAATCAAATTCTGAATGTGAATAATTGACGTTCAGATAAGAGATGACCTACGAATACATCATGGAATTATTTACTTCTGCTGTATATTATCTATGAAAAGAACAAGGAAAATTAACTTACAAATTCATCCCCATGTAGTCAACCAGTAACTCCAAATGTGTGTGTATGTGTACAACTCTTGACTGCAGCATGGTATTAAAAAGCAATGGCTTGGCCATCCTTTAACCAAACCAATCAAAAAACTGCTTTGTCACATGGTTAGTACAGACTACATAGGATTTTGACAAATTGAGTTGTACTGTACAAGCCTTAGACTAGAAAGTGATATTCCGAGTTTTAGGAAATAACAAACCCCGCCTCCCACAAATTCTTCATTTCGTACCACAGAAAAGATTCAACAGAGAAGGCATGCTAACATTACAGCACATCGGACGTAGCCGGAGCTCACTACTCTAGTTTGAGGCCCGCCTACCGTCCTGCAGGGGCTTCGCAAGACGGGATAGAGGCCGCCGGCAGCCATCTGCGCCAACCGTTGGCTCAGCACAGTGAGGGGCAGGCCCTGGAAACTGTGAGTTGTGGCATGGTGTGGCACTAAATTCTCACAGCCAGTGTTCATATGAACGAAATCCTTTCACTCCTCTCAAAAATCACAAGAACTAACATTCAACACAATTCTGCACAAAATCAACCATGAGTATTTACAAATGTTGTGGCTTAACAAGATGAGTTTCGGGCCATGATTTCTCAACACAATGGGAGAATTAACTACAAAAGAGATTCGTAAAAAAATTGAGAAATGATACAACAATATGGAAGAAATGTGGAATGTCATGATATGTTTGCGCATTAACACTGAAACAAAATTGAGCAATTCAGTTGTACGGAAACAAGGAGAGGGCTTATTCCAACAAGAACTCAGTCTTTTAAGTGCCCTACTTCCTCTACAGTGGTTAATTTAAATTACTAACATATGAACTGTCCATCAAGAAATCAAGAAAAAAGAAAATACACACATTAAAATTTCCATTTCCTATTGAAAAGTAATGCTTAAAACTGGCAAAACTTCTAAGCTAAGAAATGGAATGTGGGTGTTCTCATTTCTACTTCTGAATGGATAGATCATACATGTATGACTTGAAATTAGTTTTAGACCTTGACAAATATCACAAACTTTACCACGACTTCTGGACAAGTTCATGTTATTTATCTGTCTGCCACAAATTTCCCCTATCTTCCGAATTTGAACTATCATAAATGCTGTTAAGATATCATTACAATACAATAACAGCATTCATTACCTGTCATTAACTTTAACAACAATAACAAAAAACAAAAACAAAACATAACTTATCTAATCTACTAACAATTTGAGAAACTTACTTTCTCACAAATGCCTAGGATGTGGCCAAAAATTGATGGGCACTGAATTCATTTAAAATTCTCTCTAAAATGCAAATTCTATGCACTGATTGCAAATACTGTTTATGGATGACTACGAAAGCTTAGTGAACGTGTTCAATGCAAATACTGTTTCTCGGTAACTACCAAAGCTAGTGACCCCTTGTTGTGATGTTCTGTGCACCTGCACATGAAATTACAGCAAGGGGTCACTTCTCCAGGGTCTGCCCTTTACTGGCACCGGGCCTGAGGGTAGGAGAAGGGGCTACGCTGGGGCGGGAGGCTGAGTGGCGGCTCTATCCCGAGAGGCGGGGAGCCCCCCCAAGATCAATGGCTGCGGCGGCGAGTCATGGCTGCGGCATGTGTGTCGCCAGAGGTTTGACATCGATTGGAGGTTTTATGTCAAGTGATGGTTTGATGTCAACTGGAGGTTTGATGTCAAGTGCAGGCTTCAGGTCTTCTGCTGCAGCAGTAGCCCCCGCTGGAAGTTCAACATCTTCTAACTCAAACATGTCCTGATCTAGAGGTTTCTTCAACCACATACCCAGTTCTGCCTTTTGAAAAGCCATCACTAACTGTTCCTTTGCCATCTGTCAAACAGAATAAAAGAAACAAAATGGTATCAATATTCAAAAGGGTGCCCGATGAGGTAAGGATAATGAAGTCAAACTGTACCTTGTAATCTATAACTATAGATTTTGCATTTGCATACACATGAGAACAACCATCTTTAGTTGTGCCAGTTCTTGTCGGAATTTTCCCCATTAAATTAAAAAATCTTCTAAACAATCCTTGTTTGCATAATCGTGATGCCTGGCCACGTTCATCCTTACCAGTTACGGAATTGATGATTTCAGGACCTTCTTGGCCTATGAAATGACGAAATATACAATGAACCAGTACTCTAAAGTACAGAAAGGAAATTCTACTCTAATGACTAGAAATTTCTGAAGAATGAAAGCTCGCCTAACATTTGTACAATCCATAGCATCCTTCAAAGTTGTAATTAACGCATAAAGCATCCTAATCCAAAAAAATCATGGTTAATTGAGAAAGAAACTTAAAAATTAAGATTTCTCTTCATTACGGAATTATATTAATATCCCATAATTACATTGTGGAAGATTTAAAATACATAACCATCAAGTACTTTAACAATAATAAAATGAAAGGGAGAGAAAGAAGGGAAATGAGCATGAGAGAGGGAGAAAGTGGGAAAGTGAGGGAGAAAGTGAGAGAGCGGAGAAATATTTACCTATTGTCCAATTAACACTGTAGTTTGGGGCTTTACCGGGCTGTCGCACTTCAGGAGAAGTAATAAGACTCATTAGTGGTTTATTGAGCCGGTATGGTGGAGGTAAACCTTGAACAGTGTTCTCAATGCGGCCACATACTGCCCTGTATAAACATAAACACATTGAAGTAAAAACTCCACTTTCTTTTTGGTGATCTAAAATTAGACTAATGTCAAAAGGTTTAAATATCATTTAAATTCACAAAAAATAAAACAAACAGGGTTGAGTATTGGGGAAATGCACTGCAATGATATCCCAGTACCTTCACAACAAAATAGTAAAGTCCCATTATAATAATTAGTTCCTCTAGAATAAAAGCACTGAATAACCTCTAGGAAACTACACTATTTAGTTCATTTTAAGTTTGTAAATTACAACATCTCACACTCTTAATGGATAAAACTGCAGTAGACATGATGTACTACTGATAAATATCAATGATAATAATAATAATAATAATAATAATAATAATAATAATAATAATAATAATAATAATGAATAATAATAATAATGAATAATAATGAATAATAATGAATAATAATGAATAATAATGAATAATAATGAATAATAATGGTCATGAGATTTTTGTAAAAATATAGCTCATTTATGCCTTCTCACAATATTCAAGAAATTAGTGAACAAAACTCAATGATTGACAAAGACCTCTGATGTTCTACAAGCAGTTGCAACTATTCCAGAATTAACATTACATTCCCCACACACACACTAAAAGGATCGCAAATTGATTTGTTACACTTAGTTAATGCTGATTAAACTTTGGAAATTACTAATTCTCTTTCCACTCACCTGTACATGTGGCTTGGATGGAAAAGGCTGCCTAACACTATGCTCTCTAGATATATTGGTTCCATGAAGTGCGAGAGAAGTGCTCCTTGCACACCCACCACATTCCATCGAGCCAACTTATCTGAACAGGACATTGTTAACAGCCGTTGACCCTAGAAACACCATACATATTCTAGTGATATTTACATAAATAACAAAATTATGTATATAACATATTTCAACAGTTCTTCTGCAATCGTAATGTAACACTTTGCCTTCAAATTTGCCATCTCTAAAGTGCTCAGTGCATCCAATCCTATATAATCAATACACCTATTATCTCTTAGATTTTTTACTTTGTATACTTGCTTTTACTTGTATTTCATAACACTATACTTTTTATTTAAGTTTTAAAGAAAACAATTGTAGAAAGGGTTAACAATGAATCAGTTTTTTAATTAATTTTTATTTTTTGTAATTCCAAGAATGACCTTACTGATGTTTCAAAAATCATTACCATCGCTTTGATCTATCAATTGTTCACAATCTTAACCTTGATGAATCAATCCGTTTTCCTACACAAAACATATTAGAGTTAAAAATATATATATATATATATATATATATATATATATATATATATATATATATATATATATATATATATATATATATATATTATATATATATATATATATATATATATATATATATATATATATATATATATATATATTTTAAATTATTTATTTACATATGGGAATATATGAATTTAGATGGAAACAAACACTGCCATATACAAATGCAAACATTTATTTTAAGAAAAGGTCTTGAAAAAGAAGGAAAACAAAAATTGAAATATTTTTCTTCAAAGAGAAATATCTTTCTTTTATGAGAAATAAAACAATGTGTGATTTCTCATGTATTCAATTTGTGTATCATATGTACAATCTGAAGACCATAGACTATTTTTTGGCCTTAGATAAGTTTCAAAAAAACACATTTTCTACACAAGGTTCTTCTCAATCCCAGCCACCATGAGTGGTCTCAAGTTTAAAAAGTTGATTTCCAGCTACAAGGAATAAAGTATACCTAACCTTCTTTGCTCAAATTATTTATTGTTTTTTACTTTCTTGTATGGAGAATTTGTGTCAAAATAATTAATGACGAGATTTTCATGAAAATACATATATTGGAGATTCATGGTCTCTGGATATCTGATACCAGGAAAGTCTTTCCTTTAGAAAATGAATGTTTGTCTGAACACCAAAGCCTAAAACCACACACAGATTTTCTCCAAAACGGATTTTTCCCAATCAATTCAATTGAATTTGATTCCCAGAGAATTGAAAACGATTATTCAATTTTGGGGGTTACTTCCATCTTGTGCAGCTTCCCTTTGGCCATGCCATCGGCCACTCTACCACCTGAACCCTTCCTGCCTCTCGCTGTAAAGCCACCTTCGACAATTTTAGTGCTGTCAGCGGAACAGTTGTTCTTATAATGCCTCCTATTAAGACGAAGCCCCTTAGGACATTTTCAAAATTATCTAAAAAATTGCTCCAAAATTTTTCTTTAAATTATTTGTTCCGAGTAAAGTGTGTTTAACAACATGTAAAGAAGAGTATGGTTTTAAATTAAATTAGTAAAATTTCAAAAACTGCAATAACTAGTTAAATTTTTAAAAAAATCTGTTCTACATTTTCATTCATTCATTAGTTATTAATGAACTTTGAAAACTAAACAACTTTGAAATATTTGTTTATTAATTAGAGCAAGAATGAACATTTTTGAAGCTAAAAAACTTTCAAACTTTTTTGCTATGGGATTGAAAGCTGCAGAATGTCATTCAGATAAATGGATTCAGCTTTACTAAGCATGTTATTGGCAATGTATGGAACAAAAAAGTTAATTTTACTTACAAAGTGAGCTTTAGAAGACGCTACAAAAATAAACGCATTGAGCCATATTTCCAGCAATTTCCACATTAAAAACCGAAAAATTATACATTCATAATTTGCCATTTTTTTGGGTATGGATGTACACACATTTCTGATCATGACACCTCAGCCCTTCTGCCCTTTCTTTCCCGACACCACAAGTCTCCCTAGTAAGCAGGTTTCCAGGCCAATGATTTCCTTAACATTATCCACTTTACTCAGCATCTGCTTTCGACCCATCCTATCTCCTCCTTCTAAAGGTAGGTTTTTGGCTCAAAACTCTGTGACTGAGGAGATCTCCCAAGGTACTCATGGGCCTTCTAAACTAAGATGGCAGATATCAAGTAGTGGGAATCTTTTTGAAGGGGAAGGATCCAGGCTTCTATGGTGATGCATGGTGGTCGATTCTGCCCCACCAGACTGCAACACAAAGGGAATCAGGAACAGCACTGCCTGAGTACAACATGTTCATACCTTGCGCACATGTTCCTGCACCAGCAGTACAGTCAAAGAATAAAGGATATTGTTGGAAAGGTGGGTAAACAACCCACAACACAGATAAACAGCCATGCTTAAGCGGGACTTGAACCCACATCTGCTTAAGCGGGACTTGAACCCACATCTCCAAACACAGCACTCGCTTCTGCACTATTCCTCATGGCCATTTTGGTAACTTCAATCCACAATATAATCCTCATTGTATATGCTGCTACTAATAAAATGAGAAAAGCTGCTATGTGTAATATCACTAGTTGGATTGCTTCTTTATCAATGAAGTCACTTTGATTGATTGGTACGTACTACTCACAACGTTCATAATTTATAAAATGTAGACAAAAACATTATTCAATACCTAAATAGCTCACACCTAGGTAAGAGTAGGTAAAGATACAAACTGAAAACCATTTTCAAAATGCAAATTATGGAAACTGGCAATAATGGAAGTTTCAGCTTATTTTGTAAGTGAATAGAGACAGGGGAAGAAAAATAATTCTACAAAGTAACAACAGTAGTAACAAAGTAACTTGAAAACAGAAACCAGGCAGACTATAATTATGAATTAATGAATATGAATGTACTAAATATACAAAAAGTGCCTGAAGAACAATTGGCAACAGTTTTTCAAATTTTATACTTTTCTTATCCCCGAGATGATTAGACAACCAATTACAGTGAACTAATGATCTGCAGTGACCAAAAAATATACCTACATTTAAATATATTGGCTACTATTCATAAATTCAGAAGTTGAGGTTTACTTCAGAACAAAAAATATTTTGATAAATTTGATATTGATTAAACATAAATTATACAAAAATGTTTTTACAAAACTAATAATACATATATACTGAAGATCCTCAAAAAGTGCTCAAATCTACAAGACTTCGATTTCCATACACTGACATGCAAAAATTAAATTTGATAATAGAAAAACCAATCCTAAGAAATAAATAATTAAAACTGTTGTATAAGAAAGCATAGAGGCAATGAAATGTTTATACAACATGGCTGTGCAAGATGCTAGCCATGCAAGTCTTCAAACACAAGTATTATTTGTTATTTATTATATGTTTACCTTTTTTTGAAGAAAATATATGTAAGCATGAGAGAAAGAAAATGACATGGAAAAGGAAAGCAAGAATGGACAAATTTCACTAAGGGAAAAATAAAAGATGCTAATCAAGATGCTAGCCAGAGCACAATGAAAGGAATTGAGAAAATAAATTCAAAACTGATGGTATAGGTATAAGCAAATTGCAATGTTAAGACAACAAAAAAGGAGTTGTGTAGAGATAAAATTAATGAAGTGATTTCACATCTCTTGACACAGACAACATTTGTTTGAAATGTGACTTGTTCGGAAACACAATAGTATTAAAGTTTTAGTTTTTCTATTTACACGCGAAAGGAAATAATTTTACTGATGTTTTTTTATTAAATAAACACTTTGATATCATAGGCTTCCGCGGCCAGAGTCATGATCTGGGCTGTCCGGGTGACGCCGCGTCGAAGGCTGGGGTGCCGACGTTTCGACCGACATATCGCGGTCCTCTTCAGTACAGCCCTGAAGAGGACCGCGATATGTCGGTCGAAACGTCGGCACCCCAGCCTTCGACGCGGCGTCACCCGGACAGCCCAGATCAAATAAACACTTTGTATTGACATTTGTGCAACTTTAAAAGATTATAGATTGGCCTCCAATAAATAATTGTGAAAAAATAAAGGTCATTTTAACTAGACAAAAGTAAAACAATTTAATACAGAAAATCTATAACAACCAATCAAAAAGTTATGACTAAATATAAATTTCTTTTGTTGTGTGTTCCCGAAAATGCCTATAATGTGCAAGTAACAGAGACATTAGCAAATTAGAAGCCCACTACTCCCAACTAGTTTTCAACAGCAGTGAAAAATTGAACTGGATGACCAAGAAAATTGAGATTAGACAGAGAGATTGTATGATATGATTAGACTTCGGATTTTTAGGCGAACTCTTATTTAACTCTCCAACTGGAATCACCAGAAATTAATTACGAAAACATTTCACAATGTTTATGATATTAAGGAACAACCTTTACAGAGATGGTCAAATTATTAGACTACAGTAATTGGAAAAGAGAAAAAATATGAACATGTTTAATTTCAGTCATTTTGCCTGGTGCAAATGAATTTATAGATGAAACATTTTCTAAGGAGTGCAAGTCAGGGCTATTTACAGCCCACTGGAGCACAGATTGACCGATATCGTAATATATTCCAACGTTCTTTCCCATAGTGGCATGAAGCATAGTCGTGCATGAAAATACATGGATTTTTCCAAAATATATATATAAATATATAAATATTTCCATCAGTTCTTTAGGATCTGTAGGTACTGGTTGTGTCTCTTTACACTATTAATTACATTTCCAGTACAATTAACAGACATTACATTTCAAACCATTACTTTTGACATGTGCATCGTAGGGCACATTACAATCTATTAAGTCTAGGGGGAAAAATAGTCTAATAATTTAGTCACCTCTGTAAATGCCTACTTTGCCATCAAAGCCTAAAAATCCCTGATTGGTGTAACAGTGGGAAATAAATGAAATGGTATTCCTAGGCAGAAATTCATACTTAAGCTGAAAAAGTGTATTAATTCAAATGCTTGATTACCCTGACTATGTACTGCATTCAAAGAAAAAAAGAATTAATTAATATTTTATTACCCCAATATTAAAATAAAAAAAGCCTCAGTGTTGAAATAATTTTTAAAAAAAGATCATGTTAATAATAAAATAAATTGAAGTAAAATACAATGAAAGTGAAAAACTTATTATGTAAATTTATTGCCTAATTAAGAAATTACACAGCCTATAAACCTTTTAAGAGCCGAATGCAACTAAAATAAATTTTAGAGCCTAAAAATCCGATGCCTAGTTATGATGGACAAAATTTTTACTCAAAAGAGAGAAAAAAAATCCATAAGCTTGTCTACATAGGATAAGAAATAATCAAAAAAAGAAACGATTATAACTGCTGATAGGATCTTTGGTGTAGTCAAAATAAAACCAAGTAGACATATCATTTCAGTTCATACTGAATTTCAAATGATTTTGAAGAGACTTTTCTTAGTGCAATTTTAACACAGCTCAGAAGATTCTACCACCAATTATATTTATATTACGATGCTTTTACAAAATCCTTTATACAATAAAAATAATAAATTCAAAAAAATCTACAAAACAGACTGCAACAACCTACAAAGTGGGCAACTTTAACAATTTGTCTTTCTACAAATAAAAACTTCACACACCTGAAGCACACCATCCCATGTCTGGATACCATCACTTGATTTCACAGGAATTGTGCCCTCTCCAGATTCAATTTTAGTGCGCAATTGTCCACGAGCCTTACGATTGGGATGTTTGTCCACGGAATCGTCATGAGTTGCAGCTTCATGAGGAGAGAAAATACGAGCATCTCCACATGGCGCTGTGCTTATGTACAAATGTAACTTAACACCATCGCGAAGAATAAAGCCTTTCCCATTGGGATTGAGGACTAGCACGGACTGCTCACATGTCGCTGTAATGAAATGGAAAGATGGGCTCCGAATTTTTAAATGTAACTTTTCTTACATTGTATGTCAGCAAATTTTATTTCTTCATAAATATTTATTTTTATTTCACAAAATTCTACCATAAAAATAAAGGCAGGTAAAATGAAATATATTAACCCTTTTGAATCTTCTTAATATATTTATTATCAGGTCTCCTTCAAACTACCACTAGCACTACCATTTTGCCTGGATGACCCATTATACAAACTGATAAAACACTGGTCATCATCTTGTATAACAGACAACTTTTTAAATGCATGCATTTACCTGGATCTAGATGCAATTCAAGCTGAGAATATAGAAAATCACAGAGACAACGTCGGGCAACTATTTCAGCATGTGTATCATTCAACGACGCACCAGTCACACTCATGTGTTCGCCATTGATACATTTTGTTCCTGTTGCAATTGATATTACTCTTGCAGCCTCCATCTGCGGTCCCGCAGTGAGAACTATGCCAGCAAGAACTTTTCTTCTAGCATGCCCCGGGTTACCTTCCATCAATGCAGTAAATTTGCCTATGACTAATCTGGAATCACAAAGTTGGGACATTTATAATACAACTGTACATACATTCATTCATTGATATTCTATTAACAGTAATATGAGTTATCACATACAGTCCTAATTGAGACAGCACTTTTCTTATTAGAAAATCTTTATTTATCTATTAATAATTATCAATTTTAGTCCAAGGTGAGCTCTTATAATGCACAAACACTATTACTCTTATCATTGCAAGCACTGGAAACTGCTGACATTGTACAGTAGGGATGAGATCATCCTGATAATCACTTACCTGGCAATATGATCTGCCAGAACCTGAGGTAGAGCTAAGGCTTCAAAGCCCGGCTGACTGCCCGGGGAACCAATTGCCCTCCCAGCAGGCAATGGAGAATTGAAAGGTGAGAAAGTTAAATTGTACAGTTTTGCCAAGGCAGCTTTTGCTGCAGCTGCTTTCCCCAACTTCTTGCTAGGTCCTGAAAATTTAGCATTTCATTGCTCTGTACACAGAAACAATTAAGTACAGCGTATAATATTTGGAATTACATTTTCCACATTGTGAAAAGAATGTTCCCATCTTCAACACAAAATAAAGCAAAATAAGAAAGTTAATAATTGGTAATAGTTTTAAAGCTCAATGTCTGTATATTTATTAATACATCAGGGAGGCCAAACTGACAACAGAATAAAATAAACATGAAATCAGAGACTAAATCATTTAATTAGACAATGTTAGACAAAGAAAGAAATCATAATCCAACTTTATATTTCATGTTGCATAACCCACAGTCAATATCACAACACTTTGTTCACACAAAAAAACAACATAAATCCATTCTTAATAATTTTTCAGTTTAATTAAAGACAATGTTCTTCAGGTGTGATGGATAATAACACAGACAACACATGATGGATAATAACATTATATATGCAGATGTAACATCACCAAAAGTCGTTGCAACATGGCAAAAGTTAAAGCAACATGGCATAGCATAAGGTAAAACCAGGAGTTAGGAATCGTCAGTAAAAGACAAATTGACCACGAAAAATTTATGAAAACATCTAAAAGTTTATAAATCAGAGGTTAAATCCATAATATAAATAAATATAAAAGTTCATAAATCAGAGATTGATATCCATAAAACAGAGAAGCAAGACTCCCTGCAAAGT
Organism: Teleogryllus occipitalis; assembly: GCA_011170035.1. Classification (NCBI taxonomy): domain Eukaryota; kingdom Metazoa; phylum Arthropoda; class Insecta; order Orthoptera; family Gryllidae; genus Teleogryllus; species Teleogryllus occipitalis. The sequence continues at coordinate 74,494 of BLKR01009521.1, forward strand.
AAGGGGATTTGTTGGTAAATACCTAAAAATTAAACCAAAATATTTTTAAATAATCAATGCAAAATTTTAGAAAATATGAGAATAGATACTTCTGTGAAGAAATTGGACAAGGCAAAGTAACCATTTTAAATCAAGGAAGTAGGGTCAATTGGGGCTATTATGATACAGAAATGTAAACTTTTCATTTTACCTCCTATACCATTTGTAGAAACCACATGAAAAAAATACTGAATATGTGGATTTTGCTGCTAAAAACTAAAAACGCCACCTGATGGGGCTAATATGATACACTGGTGGGGCTAAAGTGATACAGCACGATATCTCAATGAACTTTCATTGAGGAACAAGGAGTGGACTAAAGTGAGACACACTAGGGTCGAATATTTGAACAGTACTTTTTTTGTTTTTTATCTTTCGTTGTCTTGAGTTATAAGACAATGTTTCCAATCAGTCAAAGTTCAAAAAGGAAGCCTTAAAATATAGTGAAAAAAAAAATTGTTTAATTTGGTTTTAATATAAGAAATTATCAAAAAAATTGTTCATACATCAAAGTGTAGTAACAAGAAAGGTAATGTCCTTACAAAAATTATTGAATATTGAAATTGCTGAAAGATTTCTTAAAAATCAACTTCCCCTTTGCCGAGTTCAGGTTCCACTATTTTTTTCACCATGTCTTTTCTTTCAACAAGTGAAATGTCTTATGGCTCCTTCCAAGAAAAAATTATTTCCACGTTTGTCTTTGAATATTGTAAATTTCACCAGCAGTTCACTATCTTCAATGCCTGCGACTTCGCCAACGTAGTGCCCATAATGCAAAATCTCAGATTGTCGCACGGATTTTCTAACTTTATGACTTCATGATGTAATATTAAACATTAAAAAAAGCCCTTCCAGTTGGCTGCGTGTTAATTTTTAGCATATCAAAATAGTCCCGACACCCGTATCACATTAGCCCTACAAACTTGGGGCTCTATATGTTATGACACAATTAATATCATTGCATTTTTTTAACGCAGAAAAAAAAAAGACTAATTCTTGCTGAATGATTACCTGGTTTCAAAAGCATCCCGTCTTAAAAAATAACAAAGTAGCATCAAAGTTTTCTATGAAGATGGAAAAGTTTTTGACTGAATAAATAAGTCATTCCTGTTTTGATTTTATTTCTCCCAAATACTGTAACATTCTTAGTGCTAGCTATATGATTATTAATAGAGACCGATTTTTATGTAATTACATATTTTTTGCGTTTCTACTTACCATTCTCAAAATGAAATGTTGGCATATCGTCGCCATCCTAACACAATATCAATTTTTTTTGTTACATACTTTTACATATTTAGTACTATATTACATATTTTGCTATTTTCACAAAATATTATCAATTTCCTTCAATTTTATTACACTTTTGTATGAAAAAATATTTTTAAAAAATCAGAAATTTTTCCTACTTAAATACTAAGTGCTGTCGACTCGAGGTGCACTACATTAAAATGTGGTCGGATGTTTTTACAGTCTGGCGCACCTGCTTCAGTTAGCTCAGTGATGGAGAAGTACGCGACTGAGATCATTTTCACCTTTAGGTGTGAAAAGTATTACGGATGTCGCATTTAGTCACCTTTAACCTTAATTTATGAAAAACTTTGGCAATCGCCGACATATAACAATTCGATCAGAATGCTTCACGCTGCAGTGATTCTTTGCTAGTTGTAGGTATTGCCAGTTTGTACAAGAGCTTCCATTGCGTCTAGATTGGTTGCTAAACTATGGTCCTGGATAGCAATAGATGAAGTTTTATTACTGACGGGAATGTTGTAAAGTTCAAAACGCGTATCAACTCGTGCTCTTCAAATTATTTTTAAAACGATTGAATTACTTTTAAAAGGTTTTGGAAATTTTGATAAATGTAATTTCGAATTAGGTTAATGTGTTTTATGAATTGTGCATTTTAATATTACATATTATACCTGATTTTACATACTGATTACATATTCTTACTTTTTTTATTACATTTATTTTGATGTTTCATACTACATATTTTTCCGGTCTCTAGTTATTAATAATAGAAAATATTTCATTTCATTTCCTATTTTCTGGTTAACTTTGGAAATAAATAAGTAACAATTCTTAAAGTGTATCACATTAGCCACAATTTTCTGCTGTATCATATTAACCCCAACTGACCCTAATTATTACAAAGGGCTTACTTCAGAAATGATCTTCATTCAAAGGAATACAGACCAACTGAATTTACAACAGGATAACGACAATCTTAATAACGTTGTTGTAAACTCTGGTTATGAGAAATTTCGCTGATTTCATGAACTCACAGACCCTCCCCTCCCCCTTTAATGTTGTACTGATTTTCATTAATGGTAATTCCTAATCAATGTTATTTGTACAATTTGTGTTATTTATGTTGACTGTTTTACTATTAAATACAAATGATGTCTCCTGACTCTGGGCCTAGGGCATTGGCAGTGAAGGAAAGTGTTAACCCCCACACTACTCTTTTCACATACATATTTACAGTAACATTGAACTGTATAAACAAAATCCACATTTATTTGAAATTATAATATCAGAAGAACGACGGAAAGATATACGCAAAATAACAACAATGAGGGTACTGTAGTTTCTATTGCACAGATTGAAATAGTGCAATTTAAAGTATTTAAAAATACATACTGAAGTATTTAATAATACATGCATCGAAATCCAATGCCTTCGCATGCTTTGTCGTTGAGTGGGGGGATGCCACGTGCATGCATTGTTGCCACACAATGCGTCCTGAAGACTTTTGAGACATTCGCCAATGGCCTGGGCTATGCTCCCACACTATCTGCATAGCAAGGACATGCTGAAGCCGATCGGATGGAAGACCGAATAAATGAAAAAAGTAAATAAACTCAAAGGAAAAAATGATATTTTTTTTTATTTCCTTGGGCGTTGACTCACACCTTACACGCTCAAAGAAAATGTCACTGTTACATACTTTATAGTGATGTGTCATCTAACAATGTAATGAAATGGATTGTAGGTTACGTAATGATAAGATGGAATTCAATTTACATTGACTATTTAAATTATTTAAATAGTTAATTTCATGTATATTTATTTCTATTTTAAATGTGGTCTCCCCAATTAAATAAAATAAAATATACTCTTTTTTATAGCTATTAACATACCTAGAAATATTATAAGTGTTATCACTACCGAGGCCAAAAGTTCAAAATCATAGTGGAGCAGAGATTTTTAATTTGGATGAGGCAGTAATAACACTAATATTTTGTGGTATGTTTAGCATTTTATTGGTCTCCACAAAATCTCACTAGTAATGCAAAATTTACGACATTACTGCGATAGTAAACACATGAATTCTGTTGCTGCGGCATGTTCGTTTGATATAGAAAGGTGCTGATTCCGATATATCTATATAAACAATATTCATATACAGTGGTTTGAGAAAGATGGATGCAAATAATTCTCTTTGACCTTAAGATACCTAAAGAAACGACGTTCAGTTAGGAAATTGGCACAATGACTTCCAGTGGCGACACTTGTCACTTCGCCAGTAAATATAGTTACCGGAGTAGTTTCATTTGGTGGAACATGAGGAAAATAGGTTAATTTACCTAATATCCATTTTTCTAGTTGTACTATTAATAATATTACAATTAAGAGTAATAATCCCCCAAACCAATGTGAATTACTTCTGAATTGTTTGAATCTGATTTGTTTTGTACATCGCCATGTTTTCTTCTTAATAAACATTTGACTTGCAATGAATCGATGGTTGTTTACGTTGCTAAGGATGTTAAATTTCTTAACTTACAGGTAGGTACAAGTGCACTTAACAAGCTTGCAGATTTGCGTGTTAACAATGGTAAAAGATGTGTGTGACCAATAAATATATAAAACCCAATTAAAACTGTAAATTATAAAAAAAACTATTATAAAATTAGGAACCAAATAATTCATAGTTATAAGACTTAGAGTAACTGACAAATTATGAAGTGTGTTTTATTTTCTTGTTTTTCAGGTGCATTGATCAGATAAAACACTGGTGGGAATTGCAATACACAATTTTATCAAATATTAATCATTAGAAACTATGTTAATTGTTGAAAATTATGCTGGAGAATTTTTCACAAGGGTACAACCTGCTTATCTGTAGCAAACAGTTATTTAACTCCCAGACGAGCACATGTATCTGATAAAAGCAGATGGCTTTATACAATGGTACTTTATCTATCCTCTGTCAATTTTGTCAGTTAACTATTGACAAAATAACACGTCCCATTTTAACTTTCTCGCCCTTCCTTCATAAGAAGAGAAAGTCCTGCAATTGTGTGCTGGAAAATGATGAATTTTCAACAACAAAAAAACTCTCATTGCTATGCTCCAGTAACAAAAATTAGGATGAATATTCTTCCTTTATGTAGTAAACTACTTCCTCTAACTCATTCAGAATCCATATTTTGTGGGTTCTTGATGCTGAAAAATCTATTGATGGCAAATTGACTGTGTGGTCAAGTCTAGTGCCTCAACCCTTCAGCCAATTTACTCCAAGACTGGTGGTCTCTGATCCAACTGAAAAAACTTGAGGCCCTGTGAGTTTGCAACTGATATCTTGATTTTTTAAGGGTTCTTTACATGAACCCTGAACATTTTCAAAATTTTCTCAAAAATGGTTCCAATTTTTTTTATTAAACTTCATCATCGGATAGCGTGAAGAACTCTTAAAAGATATGGCATAGAACTCGTTTTCATTCAAATTTGTCATTTTTTGAAAACTGCAAGTTTGAAATTTTTTCAGCGTTTCCCTACAACTACAATAATGAAGAGGCAAATTTTGTCCTTAGTGAAATCTGTTCACCAAAAACAGATCTTCAAATAAAGTCACATTCACTTTTTAAAAATATGAGTAGTTTCCATTTAATTTTAAGAGAAACAGGCTATTTTGAAACAATTTTAGGAAATTAACTCAGAAATGGCTCCAAATTTTTCTGTTAATTTGTTCTTCAACTGTAGTAAAGTATGGCAAAGAAAATGGCCCATTTGTCCCATTTATGGCGAACTCTCTTTTTCTATATTCAAAAATTGAAAACACAAAAATTAATACAGCAAAAGTTTAATTTTGATGATATACATTTTTTTGTTACATGAAGTCTGTTCAAAAATATCTGTTCTTTCTAAAAAGTCATGTATGCTTCTTTAAAAATTCATCTATTTATTTAGTAACAGGCAACCACCCAATTTTTACAAAGAATATACAATTAGCGTTATGCGTCGATGTAGTATAAAAAAAAACAACAATTTGTAGGTATTCACACATAAACAATGAAAATCATTTAACAATAAATCTCACGCCTTATTTTTTAAAATACGAAGAGATGAGAACACGTCAAGATCATTAATTTTTGCTACTCAGCTCATTTTTCACATCAGTGGAAAACAATAGTTGGTATGAACAAATGGAATACTATTAAAGAAAATATTCAAATTTCAGCACTAGTCACATACATAGGTCACACAAATTGCCAACAAAAAATCTGAGTAGTTAGGTGTAATTTTGCAAATTTTTTAAATTGCAAATTTGAATTTTCCATGCTCCATATGCTAGCCTTTAGGAAATATAAGATCGGAACGTGACCATGGCATTCTACACCACGATAAGGCAGTTGAATATTCTGAGACTTCCTTCTCAATGTTAAGACATGTTATAGCTGTACTAAATGAAATTTTAATTGCTTAATTTGTGTTAATATATTAGTTTTAGGAGAATTAGTTTTCATACCTAATGTTCAACAATTTGTAATGAGAAGAGGCAGGATCACCATGCAAATGCAAGTTTTTATTTAAGCTTTGTAGGGCTTCCCAACTCCGTAGAAGTATCTTTCTTGGCAAATTCATTTTAAAAATGCATACTTTTTACTGCACGTATGTGTGTATTGATCTTTTGAGAAATTCATACATAATGCATGTTTGGACACTTTTTAATGAACAGTTTACACTGTGTGTGATGTACTATGGAGAGAAGGAATTTTGTGTACATTTTCTCAAATTCTGGGATCAGTACCCTAACCCATACACAAGTTGAATTCTGAATACAGATGTAAATGAGCGTTTCTGGTGAGAAATGATAAAATATTCGCCATGTGTATATGCCAAATAAAAGGTCTTGTTAATAACACCTAGCTGGCAATAACAGGCTGTAGCGACAGCGACCATTGTCATCACCGGGTTGTATTATTAACTTCTAATTTTGCAAGTATTTAATTGTCAAATTTGTGTTGATATTTTAGCTTTAAAAGAATTACTTTCCGCAAACTAATGTTCTATGAATTATAATGAATATTACAATAGATGACAGAAATGAGGGACAGAAATTGCGGTACGTTCATGCACAAATTATGTTTGACATAAATCTATTGTGAGGTCAGTTTAAAATGAATTATTAGACCTCAATGGGTTGACATTTAATCTCAATAACAATGCAGCTCAAAAGCAACTATGATGTTCTAAAATCACCCAACATACTTTGCAATATGATTCATAGTGAAGGCAATAGCAATGTTAGCGAAATTATGAAACAGCAAAGTAAACAATGAAGTTCCTGATACTCCTGAGAGGATAGAAAATCATTATCTCCACTGAAAAAGAACATCCAGTTATGATACAATGAAATTTCTTGAATTATTTAGTGGACCTTGTGATCATAAACCTCCTGGAAATGATCACTTAACAGAGTTCACTGTCACAAATATTAAAAGAGTGGAAGAAACAATATTGTTACAAACATTTCTACCCAAACTTAGTTTTATTTTCACACCAAGCAGTGTTCATACTATAACAGTGAAGATCCTCAATAATACAATTAATTTTAATGTTGCATACTAATGTTGTTCTGGTACACATTCCCATTGGCAGGTGGCAGAGGGGTGTCAACATCAAACCTCAAGTAATATAATTCCAGGAAAATTTAAGTACGTATTTAAGTACTAATGCTACATGCACTTGGCACTGCAATTTCTTCTTTTAATGAATCAAAGTCTTAAGATACATTTTTCAAGTAAAAGTAGGTACTGCTACTTTGTTCTATCATTTTTTTTTTTGTAAACTACTAAAAACTAATTGTTTTAGTAGAAGTGCAACAAATTATACTATTTATATTTCCAATTAAAAATAAATTGAAGTTAATTTATTGACTTTTTTATGGTACAATAAAAGAAATATTCTTTTTGATGTTCTAAAAAAAATATTAGAACAGAACTGAATTTTTCATTCAGGGAAATGAAGCCATACTTTTTTCAACAAAAATAAATTCAAAACAAAAAACCCAGAGTGGAAAGTTGTTCAATACAATTACTTTGAAATAAAGAAATTTTGAACTGATAATTGTGCTACAAGCAAATGTGCATGGAGCTTTTTTAGGGATTTTTATCAAAATTTGGATACAAGAATATTCAAGAAATAAACAGCTGTAAACAAATACACTGAGAAAAATAAAATAAGTACTTACCAGTTCCTTCAAAGGTTTCACCGTCCACCACAACAGTCATTGTAAACTTAGCATAAGGCTCACCGTTCTCACCAACACATTCATATTTCACCCCTGGCCGCAGCTCGTTTAGCAACATAACTGGGCTTTTGTCTGGAGGGAAAACAGGGTGCATGTTTCGAAGAGGACCTCCTCGTGCTGCACGTGCAGCTGCGGCAGCTGCTGCAGCTCCACCAGAAGCCACACCGCTGCCTCCATTCTGCAAACAAGCATCTTCCACATTATTAACAAGGTACATCCTGCCCTTGTAATTATTTATTTAATTAATTCTGGTAGCAGCAACAGGCTGATGTACACTTATATCATTTTACATTTATTGGTGTAGAAAAGCAAGTGTAATATAAATCACTAAAATAAAACAAAAATCACTATTTACAGAGCGAGTCACGTGAATTTAGCACCTCCTGACATTTTTAAGCCACTGCAGAGATTGCAATGCTGTTTTCACAGAAAGACACGACTATGTATAGATCTGAAATAGAGTAATGTACAATTATAGAGGGCAGGCAAAAGAAGAGTGACACGTGATAAAATAGTGGCTCTGATTTGGCCCTCTGACAGTGAAGGTGGGCTTGAAGGAGATTATTCCGATGCTGATCCTTGTACTTCTTCGTGTTCAAGTGACACTGTTGACAGTGAAGATGCTAATGATCAATTTCATACACCATCTCACATCAATAAGGAGATTGCAAATTGTGCAAGAAATGGAACAATTGGCAATCTACTGAGAAAAGCATCACTGATGGTTAATATTTTGATCCTATGCAAATCCAAGGAAACTTGAATTTTGTGTGGACATTGGAAACTAATACTCTCGATACACAATTATTTGCTTTCAAGGGAAATACCAAGCTTTCACAACTCTGTAAACCTTATCATTTTTCAAGTTTATCTTAACATGATTTCCTTTCAAAAATTGTGGAAGAAACAAATCTCAACCAGAAAAACCCAAATAAGCCAACAGAATAACATACACGACTTAATACAAGATAAACATGACATAACAAGTAACATACAAGACTTGTGGAACAATTTTCTCAGTAATGATTTTCAATAAATCAGAATGAAATGTTGCAAAAGGAGTTCGAGAAATTATTAAGTTTCTTGAATTTTAATGACAATGCCAAGCAACTTCCTTCTGAAAATTTAAATTATAACAAACTATAAAAACTAAGACCAATTTTAGTCTACCTAAACTAAAAGTTTCAAGTCCAATCTTTCAATAGAAGAGCAAAAGTGTTCCGTTTTTTCAGTGTATCAAATGTTGGGACATGTAATGTTATTGTAAGATTAGCTAGGGAACTCCCTAAACACCAACATTTCGAATTTTATTTTGATTGATTCTATACCTCAAATGTTCTGCAAAGCAATGAATTTGTGTATTGGCACAATAAAAAAGAAACTGCCAAAATGAACAATTTCTTGAAGAGAAAGATATGAAAAAAGGACCACTTGGGTATTCTCAAGAATATTGTATTAACCCATTCGAGGCCAAAGATGGGCACTGCCCGTCCTCTGCCTCCCCAAGTCATTCTGACCAAAGACGGGCAGTGCCTGTCCTGTACGGTTTTGTTGAATTTCCACATTTTCTCACTAGATGGCTATTGTGTTTTTATTAAGGAATATGACCTGAAGCTTGTAGAAGTCCCTTGTTCAATATCGATTTTTTTCCATTGATATTATATTCTCTTTGAACATTTTTGTAAACATGTGGGATCATATTGTTGACTTTGTTACAAATTGAATCATGGCTGCTACAAAGCATTCAGAACGAAATATTTGTGGAATGGGAAGACTTTGCTAAGTGAGAGACCCATGTTTTGAATAACAGTGATAAAAAATTATGTAATAATGAAACAGGTGATATTGGTGATGTGGATAGTGACAAATAGTGAAAGTAGTTGAAATTTATCACACTGAAAATAAATATTAAGATTTCATTTTAAATAATTTTTTGTACAAATTAAATACAAACATATAGTGAAAGTACTACCATGTAAAATTGAAATAAACAATTGATGTAAGCCGACATAATTATTATTATCATTATTTTTATTATTATTATTATTATTATTATTTAGTGCAGTGGTGTGCCGCTGGAATAAACTTGGCCCCAGAGCCACAAAAATATTTGGCCTGGAACAGGTTAATGAAGGAAGACACTAGAAATTTTCTACAGTGATCTATAAGGACATTAGTAATGTGTTGCATGTACAAAAGCCCTGCCCGGTCTTTGTATCTGTTTGTAATAGCCATTTGGAAAATGGCTATCTTCTGGTCAGTATTATATTATACAGAATAAGAACAGAATCTCACAAATGGTACTTATGTTTATTTTACCACATAGTAGATTCAAAAGCACACAGTAAATATATCCAACACATGAGTTTATGGAGTCAACTGATGCATCTAAATTCAAATCACATGAGCTAAAAAATTATTACTTAACTCCATAATTTTAATTGAACTAGATTTGGGAACAAACATGTTAGATACAGGATTATAAAAAAAAAAAAAGCCTGAAAGAAGAAGCTTAGTACTGTGGAATTGAAAATGAAACTTGAGTCAACAAATAGAGTGCATGAAACCTTCTTGACTATTTTTAATTAAAAAAAACAAAACAACCTGCTGCAATTTTCTTCTGCTATTAAGACTTCCAAGTGTAAACTTGTTGTAGAGTATTAAAATAAAGAAAATAAAAAAAAGGAGAGAAAGAGGAAGGAGACGAAAATGACGAGCGGAAGAGGCCAAAAACGACGAGAGGAAAAGAATTGAATGGAGGAGCAGAGAACAAAACTTACGAGAGGTGGAAGATAAGTTCAGAAGCCCTGACAGCTAGAAACTGAAATAATATAAAACGTTGAATTTCTTGTTTTCTTGTATTTTTAGATTCTCACATACTACTAGTGTTAATGGTGTAAGAAAACTGATTTTTCAACAGTAAGTCATATTGTACAGCCCAGAGACCGAAAAAGTTGATACTTGCTCCTGCCTGAAGTAAATTACTTACTTCAACAAGTTGTATAGTCAGAATCCACGTTTTGTGGGTCCTCGATAAATAAAAATTTGTTTTCGCTAAAACATCTGCTCTTTCGTCAGAGTCAACTCGCTCAGTGGCAGCAATAACAGTGGCTAATTCGTAAGCAAGATTTGCTCTAACATTGATATTCCCCTACCTGTCTGGCTCAAGGCATGGCCCCTTGAATTTGAAACTAGTATTTTAATTTTGAGGAGGTCCTTTACACGAAGTCACCATGCATTTTCAATTTTTTGTTTAAAAAATGGCTCCAAAATTGTTCTTTAATTTCTTTTCTCAGATAGAGCAAATATACACTTACAAAACTGGCATTGGTCCATTTTCCTTAGAATTCCGTAAATGTTCAAAAGTTGCAAATGTTAAAAATTTTTTGTATTTTTACAACTACAATATTAAAGATAAATATATTTTTTCAGGTTTTAGTTTTGTATTTAATGTACAAAGAAAGAAAGAAAACACTTGAAAGCTATGAAGTACTGCAGGGGCAAGCGCTGCGCATGGCTTCTTCAGCTCTGGAATCTCTTCCTTAATTTATACACATCAAGTTGAATTATGAATACAGATGGAAATGAGAATTTTTGGCAAGAATCAGTATGAAATGGTTGAAATATTTGCTCCTATGTAATGGGAACTATTCGCAAAGTCAAATGACCAACAGATTTAGGGTATTATCCCTTTTGCCTTAAGAGATGAATTGCCTTACTGCCAAGAAAACCTGGATAAAGATTTATTTGAATACCTCCATACACTGAGCTCAAGGAACTTTTACAGATAGTGAAGTTAAATTTATTGAAATGAAATCTAATCTTCAATGAAATCAATTCATCAAAATTGTGGCTTAATTTTGCATGAAATAATTGCAATTTTAAAAAATTCTTTCTCAAAAACTACTATTAAATTTATTCTTTAAACTTTTTGAATGGATAGAGCTAAATGCACAGACAAACATGAAATAAATGTTATTTTCATAATTTTAATTTTTCAAATATTGCACTTACATAATGTAAGTTCATGTAATATTACATTACCTAACCATTCCCATAGAGTAAAGAATGACCTCTTTAGTCTATGCCATTTCAAATACTGTAAGACAGTATTTGCTGTTGAAATATCTCCAGTTTTATAGTAACGTTTGGAAGTATGTGTATGCTTTATTTAAAAAGAGAATATCATTCATGTTCACAGTATTAGTACATTTCCAATGAATTTATAAACCTTTTAAATACCAAGTTAACCAACTCAACATATTGCAAAGTCTTGTACTACTCGCGCAACTTTTCTTGAATGATGACATCGGTTCCCCCTCCCTTGAGCAATAAACAGTTGAAGGCAAAACTCACAGCGAGCACTGGTGACAGTGTTCCAAGCATTAAAACTTGGTTGGCGCGAAACAGAAGCTAATTAGAGCTAGTTGCTTTCGTGGTCGAGAACTTCTGATCAGCTTTATTACCATTATCTAAAGCAATGGCTGAGGCAAGTCCAGGACCTTCAAGGGAGGTACCTAAAACTCCCAACTAGTGACCATGCTGTTGCCTACCCAGAGCGATGACCTGGCCGCACACGTAGTAGGATTGACTTTGATTTTCCAGAGGTTGTCATTACAGTAAATACTCGAGTGGCCGACTTTGTAACTAAAACCCCCACTCCGTCCGCATTTCTTCAATCTATCGTTCAAGAACAGTTGCGCGAGTAGTATTGTGGTTTATCTCATTACTGTGAGTCGCAATAATCCAAAAACCATTAGGCTTTCAAACTTTCTATAATTTTTACTACTAGACCTTTGATTAATGCAAATGATGGTAGATCATAATGAAGAGGAAACCAAGCACTGAAAAATACTACAAGGAAGAAAAAGTCAACAAAGAAAAGAGGGGACGAACAGAAACATCAATACCAACTAAGAAACTACTGGAGCAAAACAGATCGTTAAGTCTAGACCTCAGTAATTTACGATTATCAGTAAGAAAAAAAGTGTATATGAAACACTGTCTGCTCAGCTAATATTAATAATTTCTGTCGAAATGCTTGTATTCTGCAAATTGAATTTTCCCATAGATATTGGTTTCAGAAAACAAAACTTCAGTAGTATTCATCAAAATTTTCATCACATTGATCATCATCTCAGAACACTCCCTCATCCCCCCAATTACTTATACTTCCAATGGAAATGATCTTTAGGTACACTTCATCACAAAATTCTGAAGGCATCCCACAGTCTCTCTAAAAAAACTTATCAATATCAAAAAAAGAACAATTCAATTTCAAAACAACTTTTTAGCTAAAACTTTGTGTTCAATATTACTGTTTAGTTATTTCTAAATGAAATAATATGTACTAAACTAATTATAGTACCTTTCTTTTTACATACTGCATTTTATAGTATGTTTAAGTTTGAAGCTTTCACTATTGCTTAATGACATACAAGCTAACTTACTGGCTTTAAAACATCTAAATCAAGAAGCATTATATCTTCCAGGTGAAGAAAGTTAAAAAGAAATAAAACAACTGAACCTTCTGCGTATTCATCAAAATTTCATAAAATATATATAACACACACAGTAAAACTCCGCTTTTACATTCCCGCCATTTACGTTTTCCCGGCATTTACAACATTTCTTGTCGGTCCCATCAGTTTTCGTATATTCATAATGCTATGAAGACCCCGCTTTTACGATAACATAATTTCAATTTTCCCGCAATTTACAACAGTCTGCCACAACACCGTCTGGAAAGCAATTCGCGTTGGGCACAACGGGCACTGTCACTGGACTTTCCCATCACCTTGCCGCGTTAAAAATGGTCCTAACATGACGCCAGCTGCGTCGATGCCTGCGCATACGAGTGACTTTACGGACATGTCGATTAACACTATCTTACGCAAAACGACACACGAGCACTCTTGGCGATGTGAGTTGTTGCAACGCGCGTCGCTTAGCGGACATCGCGCGTTGAAAGCTAGAAAATGCGCTCTGATCTCAACTTAAGTTGTCGCGTCCTGCTTGAGCTGTGGGAACAACGCACGTCGTCAAGAGCGCTCGTTTGCCGTTTCGCATTAGATATTGTCAATCTACGACGCCGTTATGTGACGTGCTCAGACGCAGCAGACGCAGCTGACGTCATCAGCATTCGGTGACGCGCGTCAACGCAACGCTCATGTGACACAGGCTTAAGAGCAGTAGCCTCACGATCATTTATTTATTTTACATCATCGTCCTTCACAATTTCACACTTTCTCATTCTAAAATAAATGTAATTTTTCCCCATCCTGCAATGATTTAAACATCGAAGTACGGAATTCTACGTTTTTAACTGTAAATTCCTTTCTTGAATACTCTTTCTATTATTTCATAAAAAAGTAAATAAATAAAATACTAGTTGGAAATCATTACGAATTGCCAAAAATAAACATTTTATTGAGTTTGGGAAAATGTAAACTTCGCATTTTTTCTTAGAGTAGAAATACTATTTCCTTCCCGTCATTCATCAACAAGTCCTACATGGTTGCATCGTCAAAGCAGCCGAAAATCAAGCTACCAGCAAAGGATTGTAGGGACTCATGGCAGAGTCTTCGCGACATTTAAAATTCATTAGACTTTGGTATTCATAGGTCTTTGATTTCCGATGTTACTTTAGGTCAGATTTCTATCTGACTTTGTAATCTTGTTTAGTATGTATCTAATTATACATATTAAAGCATATTATAATACTTATTGATTGTACCTAAATACAATATACCCATAGTTTCAAAGAAAAGAAAAGAAAAAGAAAGAAAGAAAAAAGAAAGAAAGAAAAAAAAGAAGCATTTCCCTTTCTTTACATTTCCTGCAATTTACACCATTTTCCCTAGGGTCTCATGACAAGTGTAAAAGAGGGGTTTTACTGTAATTAAAACACTGAAAAATAATTGTAATTATACATTTTTAATTTTAAAACGTTATACTGTTTTAAATTGAGCAATGGAAAGGCCATCAGAAAAGTATTAATAGAAATGTTAGTACCTGCAAAGCAGATGGTGAACCAGACCCAACTCCCTCTTGTCCTTCTGGTGCGGATGATGCATCGGGACCTGGAGTGTGACCAGGCTGGAAGGCATTGAACAGATCACCTTCACTTTCCGTTATGTCACTTGTGAAGTCTAAATCTGCAATGTGCATGTTCATTGCTTGCTGTGCCTCAGGTGCATTCTTAAATTGAACAAATGAACGGAGAGCTGCTTCGGCTGCAGCATGTTTTGCAAGCTTCTTAGACCTTCCTTGTCCTTCAAACTGTTGGCCATTGACCTGTTCAAAAATAAATAAAACAAGTAATTATTAACAATCATTATCATAGATTAACATATTTACCATAAATCATTATCATAAACAATGAAACAAGAAATCAAGAACACTTAAAATCTGACCAATGCATCGCCACTCAATGATTCTTACTTACTTCCACAGAAACGGTGAAAGTTGGAGCATGAACAGGACCACTTTGATCTACAGTAGTATATACTAAACCAGGTCTCAACTCATTGAGGGCACATACAGCATTTTTAGGTTGAGACTGAACAGGTACTTTCTTACGTTTCTTTTTACTAGGGCTCCCCGACATCACTAAAAAAAACAATAAGTGTTTAAAATTCAGTAGAAAAACAAGAACATCATGTATGAAAATTACTAACAGCTTACACTCAAATATATCCACAGGCATAGATCTCTTCTGACGCTCTGTATTATTGACAGGTGACTCTCCCGCAGTCTGTGAAGTAACCCACAGATATTTTATGAAATAAATTAACACAATTGGGGATTCAATTAAATAAAAAATATAAATGACTCACTCCATTTGTTGGACTTTCTCCCATCCCATCAGTTACTGCATTTTCTGTGGATCAATAATAAAAATATATAGGAAATGCATCACTTTTTGCAATTATGATTAAAATCGAAAAAGACGTGTAACCCAATTTCGGAAGAATGGGTAAGAAATCTGATATTCTATACTTCTCAAAAGTTGAAACAAATAAAATATATATACAAAGCAAAACATGCAAACTGCATGCAGTCTCACCATCCCGGCTGATTAGTGGAGTTGGTTCCATGATCATTGGTGTAGCCATTATTTTACAGATTGTCAGATGCGTTCACAGCAAAACGTTATTTTTCAACCTATTAAGTAACAAGAACAAATAATTCAAAATACTTCTCATTCATAGCGACAATCATTACCACAATGCGCTAAAAACAGAAGTAAGTCGATATATACCCCGCACTCCAGGCGCATTCGAAAACGCTTGGAACCACAGATGACACGCGTGTGGTTACGTTTTACGAGCGCTGCAGTAACTCGCGTCGTACAGAAATCCGCAGAGCAGCTCCTGAACGCACCCTGGTATCAAACACCGGCCGGCAGAACAGATTTACAGATTTAAGCGCCGTTCAAGGCAACGGGAGAGTGTTGGTTGTTTTGCGTGAAAAGCTGGGTTGTTGCTGTCTATGAAGTGAAGTGTTACGTAAGGTCCATAGATCATTCTAGTTGTATGCAAAAGAAATTTTCGTTGCGTTATTGCTGTACGCCTTAGTTGTGAGACTTACACCGGTAGGCATATACTGTTAAATAGATTTTGGTTTAAATCTACTCTAATGTCAAGCGTTAGTACGATTCTTCGTAAGTCGAATTCTTTTTTCTATTTCTGCCTTCTGTGCATTTATAACAAAGATTTTCTACAAAACTTTGAGAAATAAATCTTGACGGTATATTCGATAATACGAAAAAGAACGGCTTGTGGTCTGAAACCGGAGAGTTTTTACATCTTTTTAGATGTTTTTTCACCATTTGTTTTCAGGAGCACCAATTCGTCTAGGATTTTATAGGCTATTATCTTCATTGCGATTGAATATGGACACTCACGGAGTTGTTCCCGATGTTATTGACAAAGCTCCAGAGGAAGTAGCAAAGGTATTTTATGCACATTTTGCCCGCAAAAAATTGTACTGTGCCAAATGATATGTCTCGAGTATGAATACTTTCTTTAAGCGAGATTGTCGTTCTTAAAATATAAATTGTGGCATTGTGCAGGTATCATATCCATCCGGAGTGAATGTTGACCAAGGCAATGAATTGACTCCAACTCAAGTCAAGGATATTCCTACTGTCACTTGGACTGCTCAAGATGATGCATTATATACACTTTGCATGACAGATCCTGATGCTCCTAGCAGAAACGAACCTAAATTCAGAGAGTGGCATCACTGGTTGGTGGTGAATATCCCAGGAAACAATATTGTTCAGGGTGAAACTTTATCAGAATATGTTGGTTCTGGTCCTCCTAATGGAACAGGCTTGCATCGCTATGTTTTTCTTGTGTACAAGCAGAATGGTAAGATTACTGCTGATGAACCTCGCCTAACTAACCGTTCTGGAGATAATCGTGGGAAATTTTCTATTCGCAAATTTGCAGCTAAATATGGTCTTGGTAATCCAGTTGCTGGTAATTTGTATCAAGCCAAATGGGATGATTATGTTCCAAAACTGTATGAGCAGTTGAGTGGAAAGTAATGTCACATATTCTCTTTTTCTGCCTTGGAATGAACAATGTATTTTTCCCTCTGTTACTGATGATTTAAATGGAAGTATAATGAAATGAGTCCTTGTATTTTCAAAATATTGAATTGTAGCATTGGCAAAAAAGTTTAAAATAAAATTGATTATTGTACTGAGCATTATATAGTTTTATTAAAACTATTTTTTCTTTGCCATATTTCCTTTTAATATGTACATGGAGTAATGGTTACATAGGACTCTCATATAGAGAAGTCGACTTATAGGGAGTCCCAGAAAATGTTAAGAACAACGTTTGATGTAGTTCTAGAAAATTGTAAACAAAATCTATGAAAAGTTAAAAGCATGAGATTACTATTTTAAGAGCTATGTTTCAAAGGGATGCTCTATTATACAAAAAGTATTTGTAGGAAACTGAATCAAAAACAGCTGCAGACTGTTAATTTAAAGAATTGAACATTTGAAGAAGGCTTTGGTAATTGTTGCAAATGCAGGAAATTCAATGTAGATTTGGGAAATTTGCTATTGTATTAAAAGTTAATGGATAAGCATCAAGTTGTACCTGATGTTATTGATAAAGTTCCTGCTGAAGTGGCTGAGGTGAGTTGGAAAAAATAATTATTTTTGTGTGTGAAGGAAATTCAAAATTTATAAATCTCCTAATTTGCTAGCAGGTCACTTTCAAAAGTGGAGCAAAAGCAGAACTAGGAAACGAACTGACACCCACCCAAGTTAAAGACATACCTGTTGTTGTTTGGAAAGCAGAACCATCAAGTCTGTATACATTATGTATGACAGATCCGGATGCACCAAGTCGAAAAGATCCACGAAATCGTGAATGGCATCATTGGTTGGTAATCAATATTCCAGGGAATGACATAGCAAAAGGCGATACTTTGACAGAATATGTTGGTGCCGGCCCACCAAAAGATTCTGGTTTACATCGGTATGTTATTTTGCTGTATAAGCAACCTAATAAGATACGTGCATCTGAACCTCGTATATCTAAAACTACTGGTAAGAATAGAGGAAAATTTTCCATTCGTAAGTTTGCCAAAAAATACAAACTTACTGATATTATTGCAGGCAACTTTTTTCAGGCTCAGTGGGATGAATATGTACCTAAATTGTACAAACAGCTTAGTGGCTGAGTAAGGTTTCTCTTAAGAATTTAATTAACAATGTTCTAAAAAAGTAATGAAATTGTATGTTGTCCAAAATGATTAAATAATACATTAATTTTTGTTGATAAATTTGTTTGTGATTGTTCTGTTGTTTTTGAGACTATAGAAAATTAATATTTCTCACATTTGCGTGCCACTGTCCTATTGAGGGGTGGTTGACTTTCTTTTCTATTTGAGCACAGGCTTTGTAATGTAAAACATAAAATAATCTTATCTGCACTGATGATTATCCTGTTATATTCACAGAATTCAGGTTGGCTGCTTTTGACTTATGGTTGATTGAAATAGTTAATGAGGAATACCATACTTTGAGAATTAGTTACGTAATCTACTGTAAAACAACATGCAGAACATGATGCTTATTGAAGGTGGATGCCCAAATACTTCAATTATTTAGTGTAATTTAACAATATTTCCCAAAGCAAATATGCATATACCTTCAAAATTGATTTTGAATAATAAATGTCTTCAAAATTAATTTTGAACTCCCTAGTTTCTGGAGGTTCTCTTTTATTTTATGAGAGCTATTCACAAAATTGAGATCTTCATTCTTTGTTTGCAGAAGTTTAAAGAAACATGATGACACCAACCCTTATTGCGCTTCAGTATAATTGACTGAAACACAAGAAGTGATGCATATTGAACATTGTCTTGTTAGATATTTGGAACATCTGAATTTTTCAACATAATTTTCATAGTTTGTAGCAAAATGGATTATTTCCATGTTGTAGAGCTGAAGCTACAGGTAAAAAGCTTCAAAATACACGTTGACTTAATTTTCATTCTCTTATTCTGCCATAAAAACCAGAAAAGTGTTAATTTTTATGTTGCGACATAAAGGAGTTTTGACAAATTCTTTTTGTATGCCATAATATTAACTAGAAAGAATACCAGAATTCATAAATTCATTCTCTTGTTTAAACTCAATAGTACTGAACACAATTTCAAATTTCTTTGAAAGTGTGAGGTAACGGAGAAATTAGGAAGATACCAAATCAGAGTAAAATTCAAAGTATCGTCACAGAAATTACCACCAATTAATTAACCAAAAAAATATAGTATTTAGGAACATGTAAATAGTTCAGAGAAGAAAGCAGGCAGCCACTATTAAAACTGGTTCTTTCAAGGTATGCGTAGTGTGCAAAAAAGTTCACTACTATGCACATGATTATGTCTGCCAGGATCCATGCTCCATGTACAATGAACTTGCCTGCATGTCCAGGAAGTGCTATGAGAATGCTCATGTGCAGCCCAAGAGCCCTATAAAGTTTAAGTTTCACAAATTCAAATTGGAAATGAAAGGAAGATTGCAGGGAGAAAGAATACCTTACCTTTTTTCATAGTTAAATAACAATAGTGACAAATGACAAAACAAAATTAGTGGAATTTAAAATGTATATTAGAAATTACTTCCGTTACATAGTCACAACAAACACTCAGGATAAATATTGGAAGGAAACTAATAGTGTGTTGCTGTACTTCTATCTTTGGAGTCCCAAGGTCATAAAAGAACCTTCTCTGCTCCTCTGGCCTCCAGCCTTTTGTTTGGTCATGAGGACTACTTTATCCAAGCAATCACTTTGTCTCCAGAGCCATATTGATCCCTAGACCTCGGAATTTATAGGTACCAAAATGTAATGATTTAGGCTTCTAAAGTAGGTAACAAAATTATGAAATTAGGCATGAGAAGTGATGTTTTAGGCACTTAAAATTGGTTACAAAATTATTAAGCCAGGCATTTAAAAAATATTAGACATGAAGAGTTATGTTTCTCGTGTCTAAAACTGATCACTAGGGTACGGGATTAATTGTAATAAAAAAAGCAAAATATGTACATACATATGCATTTACTTTTTCTAAAATATGTGAAATAAAAATTCGTTATAACGTTTTAAATTCCATTCTTAAAGTGTTTTCCAAGCACAGTATATTGCCGATCAGATCTTAACATGGATTCAGAAGCTAAAAGAAAGTTCTACATCTACAGAAGCATTTATTCCCTAGTTTCATCTGAATATATACTTTCGTAGTATATACAATGTTGTTTACAAGGAACCCGGTGCTTAAGTGAGTAGTTCTGTGTAGCCTGTGATAGAAAGAGGGGGGTAAAGGGAGCCCCCCCCCCTTCCTGACTCCAGAAAAGCGATAAGGCAATGACTTGAAAAATATTTGTTTTATCGAGTTACGCATGGGGTCTATAAAACATGAAGTAAGCACGTGGTTGAAGTTCCTTCTGCTTCACATATATTTGCTCATCCTTGATCCTGAGTACGCAGTTTCCAAGAAACAGAAAGGGTGAGTGGGGGAGGGAAAATTTTGACATTTTATAGCGAAAATCCGGCATCAATAAATGCACATCTGCATGGCTTTGCAAGTTTTTCAGTAACAGGTTTCAAGTAATATATATTTTGAACTTGCATGTGAAATGTTCATTTTCAATTTATAAATATATTAAAATTTAACAAAATGTGTAGCAATAGATAAAATATGTAAAATAAAAATGGTTCCAATTCGTTCAGAATGTCATGTTAAGTCTAAAAAATATTAGTGAATGCAGATATCTTCTCCCTGTAAAATATGTATTTACATGAAAATCCATTCCCTAATGATCAGAAAAGGATTTGATTCTGCACTTTTTATAATTCAGGAAAGTGAAGTATTTTTACATTTATGAGAGTGACTACGAGCACATTATGTTATACCCTTGCATAATTAGAAGCACAGTATATAATATTTTCTACAGAAGGCTGTCTTTTGTCTGTTAAAATCATTTTGAAAGATTGAAGCATTTCTCCACTGACACTGTAGTAACAAACCTAGTTTTAGTCATTTCTCATTCCCACTTCTTTTGGAACTTCACCCTCCACCACCAACCTTGTACCACATGACCCATCACACCATATCCAGGTTTTGTTTTTATTACATTCCCCCCATTTGCATTGCTTTGACCTCAAGAGTACACTTGTACCACTGACTCGTGATCTGTCAAAGGTTTTGGGTGGGTCTAGGTGCCCCAGTAGGTTAGAACACCACTACCTCTACAGATTCGATGTAGTATTTCACTACTCTGAAGGTAAGCATAACTCGTGCAACATAATCACAAAGACTGAGGAGCATTTCCCACATTCATGTTCTTAAGTCTTCTAGCGTTAACATGATATTTTCTTATTTTGTCATCCTAATGTACATTATTTTCAAACATATCAATAATATATTTCCACCAGGCAGTTTCCAAATTTTACCATAGTTTGTTACTTTTCAATGAAGGGTACTGTTGATACAATTTTCAACGGTGACCAACCAAAAATAACACAGTGAAGGTTTCAAGATGCAATATTTAAAAGAAATGTTTCGTATATCTTTTTCAATGAATTATAACAAGGTGCTTTTTTGGTATCTGGCTACATTTAAAATTCCCGCTAGTATTGTGACGTAAACTGGTGCCTGAAGCTCATTGGCTGAAGTCGGATACGAAGCTCACCTATCTCCGTCGTGCTCCTTGCTTCAAGGCCAACTAAATTTCGTTTCCTATATTATTTCAGTAGTATACATACCTTTTGTGGTTCTCATGGGCAACCAATCTTTATAAGTGAGATTTCTAAAGAAAAATAATTTCACGGAGACGTGACGAATTACACTTTGACTTTAAAAATGTGAAGGATGTTTTTAAAAAAACGCATTTAAATATTCATGCCAAATGCAACCCGCAACACTCGACAGCATTTTTAATCTATATCGTTAAATAACTCCTAAACGAAGCGTTTTAGGGCCTTATATTGCTGTTTTTACGGAGCTGCCTCCCAAGGTCGCTCAAGGCCCGTCACCACGGTGGCATTTAGGCACTGTTTTTCGCGCATGTCACCGTGGTGACGGACTTTCAGTGACCTTAGGAGGCAGCTCTGTAAAAACTGCAGTATAAAAACTAAAGTTTTGAGGCCAAAGGCCTCGAAGGAACGTAATCTACTGGAGGAGATCTTGATCATTCTATTACATTTTTTGCTGGTTCGACGTTTCTCGATTCTACCCCACTTGTTCGAAGCCTATAGAATCTGTAACTGTATGTGAAATTAAACTAATTACTTGATATTCTACACGATTGAATTACACGGGTGTACCCCTCTGCTCTGTAATAACATTAAATAAGAATAGTTTGTATTGACAAGGGTGTATTTTATTGTTATCAATTACAAGGTGGCAGGACCGGATTTAAGCGTATGCCGCCTGTAGGCTGAAGTCCATTTGCCGCCCCCTTAATTGTTCATAATTGCATAATACATTTGTATTATACAACAAACGGTAGATTTCATTCGTCTTTTCATCTTTTTTAAACATTAAAGCACAATAGCTTTCATTTAGATGAGAAAATTAAAATTTTAATGGTTTACACAATAAATTACCTAATAATATTAGTTCATCTACTTGTTTCTTACTAACGTCTTTTTTTAAATTCGTTGAAAAAATAAAATTGGTGTCGAAATTAATTAATTTGTTCCTGGAGATCAGTGATCACTTTTTCTTCACTCCATTTTTATATTTTAATGCTAAGGATTGCTTTGCGTAATTGAAGATCTGGGTTCAATTTTAAGTGAGTGGTCCTACACAGTGAAATGAAATTACAAACATTTAGTTAATTACAGACTACTCTAATATAAAGATTAATATCTAAACAAAATATGGTTTGTCAGTAAGTAGGAATTACATTTTATACTTTCGCCCATGTTCAAATTTACATACCTTTCTTGCGAGAAATTTTAATGGCAAACTCGTTAACAATGTCCATATGTGAAAGTGTTTTTGTTATATTGGCCTCAATATAAAGTAAAGAAATTGAGTTTAACCGTAATTCAGAAATACTAGTTCATAGATAATTCTTAACTCTTCTAAGGCAGAAAAAACTACGTTCTCCTGCGCAATTTCTAGCAGGTATGCACAAACTCGCCCTCAAAGCAATGGTCAACTTGGGATAAACGTCTTGCAAGAAATCATACCTCGGAAATTTCGAAATTCCTGGCAACGATTTATCAGATGGGTGATCAATCTCAACAGCACTGTGCTTTTGAAAGTGGATAGACTCTCCAGTGAAATCCGAATCCAACTCATTTGTGCAGAGGTGGTAAAGATTGGTGCCTCAATTCCTCTTCTATCTCTTACCACACAACAATGTTAAGAAGTAGAATCGGTCTTGAAACTCGTCATAGGGCATTTTTCTTTTCTTAAATTCACAAACAAAAGAGTCTATAACTGGTAA
This sequence comes from Teleogryllus occipitalis, assembly GCA_011170035.1. Classification (NCBI taxonomy): domain Eukaryota; kingdom Metazoa; phylum Arthropoda; class Insecta; order Orthoptera; family Gryllidae; genus Teleogryllus; species Teleogryllus occipitalis. Next base: position 98,067 of record BLKR01009521.1, read on the forward strand.
AAACGTGTTTATTTTAAGGCCATCCCTGCGAGGAACGTTTACTTCTCCACTTCGATCTTCGAAAGCCCAAAATCTTCTTTTTGGCTGTCTTTTTCTTAAGATGTAGTTTTGGTTATATTTGTGGACAATTCCTCAAAGTAATCACAATAGTTTCTCTGTTCCGTGAAATATTCAAGAGAGACATACAAATCTCTGACTAACAAATCATCCACAGTTGCATGGCTTTCCTAACTTTATGTATTCTGTGAAGTACGGTGCTTCAGAAACACACCATCAAATTTGATTACGTTCTAATGTTGGAAGGATTCCTAGGAATTCACATCTAGTCGTTGTCGTCTACTGTTGTACCAAGAAACAATTGAGTAATGTTGTGTATTTTAATATATTAGAAATTGAAAAATCTAAAAAGTCGAATTTAGTCTAGAAAGGAAATTTTTATCCACAATACGCCGAGAATAAGCCATTTGTAAGCTGGATGAATAACTAGTTCTTTTAAACAATAATTATTAAACAGAAAAAAACATGTCATATTTCGCTTAATATAAAAAAAACATTATTTGCTCCGGTTAGCTAGTGAATTGAATTGTGATATATCTGAGAAAGAGACTATTCATCATCATGTACAGCATAGATTAGGCCTTTAGGTCTGTTCCGTCACCAGGAGTTTCATTTGATCATTCCATCGCAGTCGTGGACGTCCTACATTTCTTCTGCTTTGCGGTCTGTATCCAAAATTTTGAAGAGGGATGTGCGAACTATCCATTCTCTGAAGATGGTCGTACCATTGGGATCTATGTGAATCTAACATTAGGCATATATTGCAAACTTGAAGTTCTGACCTAATGTCTTCATTTTTCTTGTGGTCCCTCAAAGAGTATCCCGCTAGTGGTCTCAGCAACCTCATTTCTGCTGCTTCAATCTTTTTTCTCTGTTGAGTTTTTATTGTCCATGCCTCTGAACCATACTAGAGGGCTGGAACCACCATAGTTCTATAGAATTTAAGAACAGTGTCTTTTCTTACTTTCTTTAGCAGATGTTGCTTCATTGTGTCAAGTAGGTACAGGAATTAAGAGAGTTTTGTTCTAGGTCTTTAGAATGATCATAGGCTATATTGTATCCCAGATAATTAAAATTTGAAACTTGTTCAATTACGTTATTATTTATTTCAATCTTTGCTCGAAGTGGAAAGACTCCTTTAAAACCCATGACTTTAGTTTTGAATGAGGATAATTTTAAATTAAAATCTTTAGCGATGTTAAAGAGGGCTCTTTGTAGATTTTCTTCCGAATCTGCTAGGATAACCTGGTCATCTGCAAATAGTTATGTATTCAAAGCCATTTTTCCGATAAAATTTCTTTTCAATTGGCTTTCTCGTCGCCTTATTACGTCATCAAAATATAAATTAAAAAGAATGGGTGACATGGGACACCCCTGTCTTACACCTTGATTTATTATTCTGTATTCACTACTAGATCCATCTCCTGTATTCAATCTTATAGTAGTATTCACGTACATACTACGAATGGCTATTTACTAAATGTTATGGAATTCCTTTTCTTAGCAACACCTCCCATAATTTTGTCCGATTAACAGTGTCGAATGCCTTTTCTAAATCTACAAATGCTAAGAACGTGGGAACATTATACACTCTATGATTTTCTATTATCTGTGACTAAATATGCAGTCAATACAAGACCTGCCTTTCCTAAACCCATTTTGCTCCTCTAATAAGAGCACCTCTGAAATAGGTGCTAGCCTGTGATTCATACGTTTGGCGTAAATTTTGTAACCAGAATTCGAAAGGCTTTTCTCTCTGTAATTAGACCAGTTCTTCCTATCACCCTTTTTATATAAGGGAACGACCACAGCAGTCCTCCATTCTTCCGGGATGTAACCATATACCCAGCAAGTATTAAAAAAGTCCAGCAACTCTAGGGAAAATATTTCAGATGCATATTTGAAGAGTTCATTGTTGATGTCTGACCCAGGTGCTTTTCTGTTTTTAATGTGTTTAAGAACCCACTTGAACTCGTCTATTGTTATCGGGTCAACTATTTCTTACTTGAAAGTTATTTCTCCTTCCAGCTGGTCCTCACTTGTCCATAGATTTGCAAGATAATGAAGCCACTTGTCATCTGGAAACAAATTAAGTTTTATATTGTCTTTCTCATTCTTATTAAGTTGTTTTAATATTTTGTAGGCTTTTGTCTGTCTTCCATGCAGGTCATGTTCCATTTCACCAAGAAATGTTTCCCAGCTCTGACGATTCATACGCCGCACTTCTTTAACTATTGCTGCTGATCTTTTATATTCTTGTTTATCGTGAAGAGATCGAGAAGAGAGATATTGTAGATAGGCATTCTTCTTTTTCCTTATGGGATCTGCCAAGTCTTCATTCCATATTCAAAGGCCACAGTTATTTTTCTTCTTCCTTTTTCCCAAAGCTTCTTCTGATGCAAAATAACGTGTTTCAGATTATTCCACCTCACATTTATGTTTTGACTTTCAGGCATTTTACGTAAGTGTTGATCCATTCTTTGTTGGTAAAGATATCTTATACTCTCTTCCTGCAACAAATGCACTCTAAATACTTCTCGTGTTTTTGTTTTGTTTACAGGAGAGTAACGATATTTATAGGGTAAAAGTAGTTTGAATATCAATAAGAAATGATCAGTATCAACATCGTAGCCTCTGTAAACCCTCATATCTTGTACTAAAGAGCCCGTTTTCTTATTAACTAGTACGTAATCAATAATTGATCGTCTTCCCCGTGCACTCCAAGTTGTTAGAGAACTAGTTGAAGAAACTATTAAAAATATAATTAATAAAATAACTAGAACAGAGGATTACGACGAGACAATAGTAAAAGCAATGTTAGAAATGATAGTTGCGGAGGAACAGGATAAATAGAACAAAAAAGGCAGGATAGAATACGAAAGGAGGAAAAGGATACATTAGAAGAATGGGAGGATAGAATACGAGAGGAAAATCAGAATAAACTGAACTGCCAAAAATTCAAGCTGAAATTGAAAAAAAACTAAGCTGATGTCGAGAAATATTTCTAAAACATAAGAATCGCCTAAGTCAGGAATTAGATAGATAGATAGATTTATTAAAGTTCGCTTTGAGCTAATGCTCGGTGGCAAACATTATTACAACTAGATATACGACAATTACAAAACTATTACGAATATTTACAAATATAATTACAATTAGAATTAGAGATTAATATCCTAGTTATAATTAATTACAAAATGAAAATTCTATAATACTGTTACGTTCCATGAGAATTTTTCAATCAAAGGAAAATTAAATTACATTAAAGATTATAGCATAATAGTGAAAAGGGTTATTAAATAAATACAAAGTAAACGCGGAAAGACTAAGACAGGTACTTTTCGATTAAGAAAACACCCGATAAAACGTGGAAAGATATTTCTTATGAGCTAAAAATAAGTCTTTATAATTGGTTAGAAGGCGTAAAAGTATATTCGGCTGAGGAAATAAAAGAATTGCTAGTGACGGAACAAATAAAACGATGCGCTCCATTTGTAGTTAAAGAACATCTAGTCAGCAATTGGACTAAATATATAAAACCTGACGACATAATTGAAGAATTAGAAAATTATATTAATAGAGCAAATTTTAAATTGAAAACATGTGATCAATATTTATTAGAATTTTCTGGCACCACGCACATATAATAAATGAATATTCGCATAAATCAATTGCACATAATGGTTCTGTGATATAGCAGCAGTATTGTGCATGTGTCGCAAAAGATGCAGGTCTTTCATCGACATACTGAGCGGGGTACCATGCATATCTAATGAGGTTCCTAAATCTTGGGAATGAAAATTGCTAATGGATGAATGATTGTAATTTTAAGATACTATCCCTTTGGTAGACGTGAAAATCTGCTTGCCGCGAAACGATTATTTTCTCTGCAATTTTGCGATAATGGTATTTCCATTGTCGGAAGAACTTTACCCAAAGGTTGTATTAGACTTGAAGTTCCAACCGGAATTTTCAGAATTTGTATATCGGTTGCAATTTGATTCTGAGCATCCAAACTTTCAATATTACTGTGGCCAGACCGCGAGTCTAACAAAAGTGATATTTTCTCGCATAAAGGGAAAACAACATTCTTGATAAAGAACGTGACATTTCTTTTCCCCATTTTCCTGGATGCAGAACAGTCTATTGCGAGATTTTCGGCGCTGAACATTGAGCTTCTCACTCGCGGTCCGAATTCTCCGTTTGCTTCCAGCAGATATACGTAGAGTGGTGACAGAAGTGCCCCAGCCATTATTGTGTAATTATACCACAGGCATTATTGTGTACGAATGGGTTAAAGCAGACAGTGCGCTAATGATTCAGTGTGATTTTCACGTACGAAAGACAGCGTTCGTTTTGCACTTATTTCTTTTTCAAATCCGGATTGATCGGCATTGTAAACAGCTATATCAGGATACTATGATATCTTAATTTTTGTCGCAGTCAAAAAGTCCTTAATAATTTTTTGGGAAGAAATTTCTCTCCAGATGCTTTTTAGAAATGAATTTCGTAATTTTCTGGATCCAATTCTATTAAAACCGGAAACCCTTAAAACCGGTAATATAACATGCAAATGCGTTGGTCCCATTTCAGGTAGGGGGATTCAGGAAGTCAATTGCCCATGATCGCAGCTGGTTGTCGCCTTTCTCTCTGGCTTCAGTAAAACAGTTCAGGAGTTTGCTACTCAACGAACTTATTTTTTCGTTTTGATTTTCGGTTACTTCATTTTTCCATCTGTATAATTCCCATTCTGATTTAACAAAGCGGAAGTTAATCTTTTGTACAGAACTTAAACAACGGCGATTTTTTCCACCCTCGTTCATCCAGTCGGCACTGCTTCCTTCCTCCTCGCAAAAGAAATTGCGACATTCGGCTTTTTCGGAGATGGATGATACTCCGAACCCCTTTCACCATTTTCATTCGTCATTTCATTTGAATATTTTAATCACCGCACATATTTTCATGTTCGGAAAAGTCGAGTGTATCAATTGTTTCTACTACAACAGTTTCTTCCCTTGAATGTTTATCGAAAATATTCACAATGGCGTCGCACATTAGATAATCTTCACGACTAATTGATGAAGCAGACAGTTTTCTATCTTCCTACACTGGCAAGGCGCAAAACGTTCACAGAGTTCCACATAGCACTAACGTTAGAAACACTGCGGCCGATCCAAAGAAAGGACTCCCAATCACGTCAGCATTTGAGTATTTCGAACTATACTGGCGATCGCATTTCAGTCGTCCGCAAAGAGGGGACCCCGAGCCCCGGTGGCGAGGCGAGGCGAGGCGAGGCGAGGCGAGGCGAGGCGAGGCGCGGAGGCCGTTGTTTCACACGGCGCTGATGCATCCGTCCCAAGGGTTGCCCAGTATTTTGACTGAATTCATTTCGTTTCATTTTCAAATATGAAAAACCAGTTTTTTAAAAAAATGCTTCCAGACAAATCTGGCAGCTAAAAATTTATGAACAACCTTTAAATGATATTTACTTCAAGTGGAAAAAAAGGTAGATGCGCTTTTCACATGCCAAAAGTCACCATTCCCTTGTAAGTAAAACGTTAAACTCCGCGGAGAAGAATAATTCAACAATTGAAAAAGAATTTTTTGCCGTGGTATTTGGAATTCAAAAATTGAAACATTATCTTGATGGAATTACCCTTTACTGTAGTTTCGGGCCATAATCCTCTCAAATACATTAAAGAGAAAACAAATGCAAATTGTAAAATTTTAAGATGGAGTTTGATATTGCAAGCGTATAATTTTCAGATCAAGTATAGAAATGGTAAGGCACACGGAAATGCTGATTGTTTAAGCAGAGGATTTAAAATTTCGTTTCCTGATAAATGGCGTTGTAATTATTTAAAAGTTTATGTACAATAAATCCTCTCAATTTATTACAATTTTCATTATATTTAAATAATTTTGGCACGAAGGTGACCAAACTTCTTGAAAGAGGGGAGGTGTTTGTAACGTTTCGTATACTATTACGTGTTTGTCTTGCATGTTGATTGACGGTTCGTAAATAAATAATGAATACTGTTACTCATATGCTTATTATTATGATAGCAACCTTGAAATTGATAACGGGAGCGAGAATTTTGTGTAAGACAACGTATTCTAATAAAGTGTTTAAAATAATTTACGTGATGTTATTTTCAAGGAATTACGAACTATATGAAATGCACTGAAACGTTACAACATAGAAAATTGGAGGAAGCGGCGGAACGTCGCACATTCTGTAGCACCACTAGATTTTATATTGACATTATTTAATCGACATGGCAGAACGATTAGCATGAAGTAGTTAGCGCAGCGGGTCCCTCGCCCAATCGAAGAATCAAGGCAGCAGACATCCCAGCATTGTGCAATGATTAGCAATGGAACAATTATATTAATCATTCCATCCAAGTGACTTTTTTGTTACATTTTTTTAAAAACCCCAAAAACTCTACCTTGCAAGTTACAGAAAGTTATTAATTCATGAGAACATTCACTTTTTGTTCTCTCTTTATGGATTCTTTGGTCCGTATATAAACGTGAATGTGTAATAAGTGTTGCATAGAACGCATAAATCATTTTATCACTCTCCAATTAAATTGTTTATTTCTATTCGTTTTCAATATTTTTTTAAAAAATTTATACACATCAAAGTGTATCTGATATATGCAAACAAATATTAAAAAAGTTATAAACAAAATTTGTTAGTATTATTTTATGTTCATTAAAATTTTTGTAATTCCTATTCTTTCTTTGAATACAGGTATCAAAATTGATTGTGGATGTAGGGGTATGTTGGGCGATGTGGATTTTTAACTCATTATTTTGAAGTAAAAATAAAACAAATTCAAGAACAAAACACTTTTATTCTCTCTTTTTTATGTTGTGTGTCATGTGCCTCTTGATTTGACCACTATGTATGTGCTGGAAATTAGGAACACTTAAAAAGTTTTTCACTTACAATTTTCTGTCAGGAAGTTACAAAAGGTTCAATTGATACAAGATGTCATGGTAGTTGTGCTGAAGTATTCCCAAATATTTCAATGCCCCTTTTTATTTCCATAATAAGGCTTTATATCTAATTAATGCTGTTTAGGAAATAGTATGACTTTTGATTAATGAAGTTAATTTTTTGTGTCTACTTTTATAATTTACCATGAATGCTGTTTGAAGAAACCACAATTCAAGTTGTTGTTTTATGAACATTACTGACCAACAAATAATTAGTACAAATTTGAGCAGGTTTATCCTTTTATAAATCATTAATTGAATTTTTAATTTTATCTAAATTTTAAGATACCTACTAAGTAAAGGAAAATTCACTTTTGACTATCTACCTTTTGCAGATAGTGATAGAGAAAAGAAGGAGAATTGAAAAGTTGCAATGTAAAATATTTTACTTATTTTTAGAGAGAAATGGAAAAGAACTATATAGTTTGTGTTAATATATAATAGATAAGCAGCACAACATAATAAATATCCTATTCTTTTTGAGAATCAATATTTTCCGTAGTAAGTAAAATTTATTTCTTCAGTACTTTATTGTAACAAAATCATGTGTGACATATCTTAGTAAGTTATTTTAAATATTTGATTGAACTTGCTAAACTATTAGGACACATTCGACACACATTACATCATGAAGATTAGTTTAAAGAGAATAAAAAATCTATAAATGCTTACTGCTAGTATTCTGTCTTATGCTTTATGTGACTAGAATATGTAAACATAACATTACCAACAGTAATAAGAGAGAAATAATGAAAATTGTTAAATATGTGCAAAGGCTCAAAATGAAATTCATTTAATGACAAAAATAAAGCGACTCATTAGTAACAAAGAGCCTCGAACCGTATTGTCAACAACTTGCGGTGTAGTAGTATTGCAGCACCAAACCATTGTAACACCGTACATTATGTATGACATCACCTAAATAAGTGATACTGAAAGCACCGGATAGACTTGCAACCTCCCAGGAAACTCAGGAGCAACATTCCCAAAAACCTCTTGTAATTTATGCCTTTTTTTTTTTTAATACCAGAAAGCTTATGGTTCAATTTTTAGTTTGAAGAACTGTCAGATCATTGGCAATTTATTCACATTTATACTGATCTATTAGTAAATTTAAAAGGAATAAGACCCAGTCACTGCAAATAATATTTTCTTTTGTCATGAGTTCTACATTACAGTCATGTTTTACTAAACCAACAGAAAATTTTGTTTGCATTACAAACAGTTAGTACTTCAAATTATCCATATCTCTTGCAGGGTGAATTTTTAATAGTTGTGAATGGAAGGTAATAATCCAAGCACAGTAAAATTTGAATAATATCTACTACTAAGGAAAGTATTTAAATGTATTTATAAAGCAAGTTCAGTGACTGGGGCCAAATCATTCCTAACAGAATTTCAACACACCGATCACTTTACAATCCATAATAATCCTTACCATTCCTTTCTTCAGAGAATATTTTTAATTCCTAATACTAAAATTAAGAAAACAATACAATTTTTTAATGAAAACTATAACAGAAATCAATTAACATAAAATCAATACCGATAGCACCATTCGATTTTTCAAATAATAGGTATTGTAATGCCACATTTTGATGGAAACATTAAATTGTGCCTTAAGTTTCATATTACAAAATAATTTTATAGAACACTGCAGTACAGAGAACACTACTAATTTACACATTAACATACAAAATTGTCTTTCTTTCTTTCTTGTAAATGTACAAGAAACACCAAGGTAATGACAATATCACGAAATGCTAGCAGTTAATACCTGATAACTAGCTAGAATTATTGGAAACACTTTTGACTTTCACAGAATACTATGCCAAGCTGAAATCTTGAACACGTCCTGAAAAGTTTTACTTTTCATTCAAAATATTAGTTTCCTTTTTCCTAGACCAAACTTTATCTGTAAATGAAGAAAGGAAATAAACAAATTTAATTCCATTAAATACTATAAATATCTACAAAAAATCACAGAACTCAAAAGACACTGATTTCACCTGTCATCTGAAATATACAAAAGTTTACTCACTAATAACTGGCAAAATAATTGCCTTAGGATAAAAATAGATATTGACTTCATGTCTTTATGCCTGATGACTGCACCAAGCAGAATAAGCAGTATCACACTGATCACAACACTACAACACAGATAGAAGCAATCCATATTAACTCATTTTTATTTACACCATCTCTGATCTTTGCATTGTGCACTAGGAAGAATATGTAACACCACCTAAGAATGAAGGAAATATGTACTGAATATTATGCAACTGGGTATCACAAAATGTTATAATCAATTCTGCGAAGAATAGTATGAATATATTTTGCATTATAGCTGTCTTGGTTAATCTAATAAACATGAATTTACTGGAATGAGTTAATATGGCAAAGAAATCAGAATATGAATTCTTGCAATGTCTCTTCGGTTGTCATGAAGAGAAATTGGTAAATGACCATATGCTCTAAACAAAGGTCTCTCCTCAGTCAATTACCTTCTTCATTCACTTCTTTGAACATCATGATCTGCTAGTTTTCATGTCAACTGAGAAATTTCACAGGCACACTTTCACATACACACACTCATCAATACACCATGTAATGGAAATTTGTGTTACAGTGGACAGTACATCTCCTGGGCAAGGAGGTATTCACCTCTATCACATCATCCACTCCTGTTTCAGTTGTTTCTTCATTGTACTTGTTACTGAGCTGCTTCAACAACCAATGTAAAATCATGATAAAATAAGTGTGCTGCACTTACGTATCCATAGAAACAAATCCATTCAGCATTCTCTGTTAGCTCGTTCTTTATAAATTACAAGTGAGGAGATCACAATTTATAATGCTGTCAAAGCTAATTTGACCAATTACATCAGGAAAATGTGCATCAACCTACACTTGAAGACAATACTTCGTAACTGTACTTGCTACACACACACGAATTATTCTCAAAGTTTTATCATTTCCAAAGCTGAATTCACTGACTGACATTAAACAAAGGCTTTGGTAGCAAAATCTGGACATGGCAGAATTCTCGCTGAAAGGTGATGAATTTGAGAAATAAAATAAATATTTGTTTACTTTGCTTTCTGAGGACAATTGTCTGCCCTCTTATAACATGTTTATCCTGATCTAGATTCAACAATAAACTTGCCAAATGTACATAAAAGCATTTGTTATAATGCTTTTCTCATATGAAAGAAATAAATTTGTTCCTACCTAGAGAGACAAGTAGGGACAAATCTGGCCACAAGATAATCTTGCATGAAACATTAACAGTTTCTTAATGAAACATACACATATACACCTACAAAAGTCCAACACAATGGTCATATTGAACTAATATAATTACAGTTAAGTCCAGTTTCTTACTTTGGTAACAAAATTACTATTTTAAAAAGAGATCTGCAATAATGCGTGGAATATTTAGATAAAGTTTCTCTGGCTCAATCTCCAAGATTAAGCCCAGGACTGAAATCTTTCCAGGACTGCCAGCCTCTTCACAGGCCAACTGGCGACTCTGATGCCAATTTAGGGTCCCTGATGCAGAGCCTAGCCTGCTAGCAACTACCTCACAGAGCGAGTCATATTTACACACAATTGATGGTCACGCAAATCACCCCAACCACCATTTCCCTTCCTCAGCTTTTGCTTTTTGGTGGTTGTGGTAACAGTCAATGTCAACCGAGGAGGGTACAGATGTTTGAATGCATATTTCAGTACATGCTGCACTTTACTGATCACTGCTGTACTTTCACAGTTGGCTTTCTTATGGTGCACACCACTGGAAAAAAAATTTAATTGTTATTCAATTAGTATTAAAATGTGAAAACTCATCTTAAATATTTGAATCATTAAGTAGATATATTTATTATACTTCTCTCCCTATTATTTCTTGTTGATTAATAAATCAAAAATAATTTTAAAATTAAATAAGGTATACTGATATTTTAAAGGTAACTATGCTATATTAATTTCTCTTAAACCAAATCACAGTCAAATATATTTGTATTTGCTCTTTCTAATGTAATTTTTTATTTTTAAAAAGTTATATCCATTATGTCTCGTACAAATTGTTTTGAGATACCTCCTTCAGAACAATACCTTTGACTAAAAAATGAAAAATCTACCTTTCCAGAAACGCAACAACATTCAAAAGAAAACCAAAATACTTTTGTTCGGAAAGTAACAAATAGTTTGTAATATATAATAACAAATTTGACATTGGAAGGAGA